>WWET01000190.1:646140-663409 GCA_011038615.1 Limnodynastes dumerilii | reverse complement strand
GTGGACTGATCTAGTTAAAGTATATTCTTAGTAGTCTTTGTAATTAATAATTAAAATATAGTGATTGAGGAGAAAGAGGTATCAAATATTTAGAAGGATATTAACTGTAATTGTTAATGATCTTTTATTTTGCCAATTTTTGTGTTAAGTTAATTTGAGGCTAACAACTCGCTGGTCAACTTGAGGAGTATTTTAATGATACTAGAAATCTTGAATGTATAATTAATATTTACTCTACTGCTAATGTGTGCAAACTTAAGTTTTCTGCTCTTAATTAACATAATCAAAACTACAAATAGTAAACTAAATTTTAAACAGCCAATCTGTTGTATTTACTCATTCTCATTCTATTACGCCTCTGTGCGATTCCTCACTTTGGGCCTGATCCAGACCTACGCTCGGATGCGGTTTTACGCTGTTCGTAAGCGTAAAAACTGCCATTTGTACTTACTGCGCATGTGGGGGCCAGATGTTAAGCTCATTTTACGCTCTGAAAATCTTAGCGTATGTGGCTTATTCGGAACCGCTTCGTATTACCGCTCATGGGGGCGTGTCTGCCATACGAAATCCGTAACCACGCACAGAGGGTGGGGTGAGGCATTTAAATCGTACAGTATGGGCGTGCTAAGCGTCGTTAATACGCAATGAACATACGGACGGCCGCGGGTATGAACACAAAAGTTAGGGTAGGGTTTGCCGAGCATATGGAAGCTAAACTAGGTACGAGCAAGGGGAGTGCCTATTGCTAGCATCGCTGGTACGCTTGGCGTTAATACGCTACGCAGACGAACGTAGGTCTGTATTAGGCCCTTTGACCCTTAACATTCGGTCACCACAACAATGTAGAGACATTGGTTGTCTGAAAACTACAAAATCAAACACAATCCTTTTGCTAACCTATAAAACATAAACTGGACTGCACCTGCATACATATCCTCAACTTGGACCTGATTCTGATATTGAAAATAGGAGAGGAAAGTTACTCCTCAGCAAAACCATGTTGATTTCAGGGGGAGCCAAGTTAATTGTATTCTTTGCATGCAGGGATATATCTTTGTATTTGCTTCCTGCACACAGATTGTGACCGGCTTTACTTTTACACTGCCTTTTAAACTTAGGCTGGGAAACACCACTTCTCAACTCTAATACTGGATCGTATTCAGACTACCGAATGTAATCACATATCTTTAAGACCGCATATACACAATCTACGTAAAGAAAAGTAGATTACGTAAAAAATGTACTATGCATGCGCAGTAGTAAAAATCGCTAAACTCCGGACATATATGTTATATGTCCGGTACTCTGAATATGGTCCACTGTTTGCAACAGATTAAATTTGACTCCCCTGAAATCAACATGGTTTCCTCTCTTATTTTTAGTCTCTGAGGGCCGTATTCAGAGATCCACGGTGAGATGCGTGCGTTTTTTTAGGTACGTTTTAAGTGCGCATGCGTAGTAACTTTATTTACGCAAGTAACGTAGAATATACACATGCATGTGCTTTAGGCACGGACATGTGAATCACACTTGGGGACATGTGAATCACACTTGGGGACATGTGAATCACACTTGGGGACATGTGTACGGGTGTGCAGTGTAGAAACACGTACTTGCAAATTTACATGAAAGTGGGTGGGGGGTATTTAAATGAACGCATGTGGGCATGACTATAAAGAATTGCACGCATGGAAGACATATACACTCGTAAGTGCACACGTAAAGAACATAGTGGTCTATGGAGGTGTAAGTCTATACGATAGCACGGCCGTGAGAGGGGAGTGTCATGAGTGTTGGTGGGTGGTGGCAAGAAACGTGCGTGCATATAATAGCGTACTTTAGTGCACACGCATCTCTGAATACGGCCCTGAATCAGGTCCCTTGTCTCAAGATATATCATAGTTCGTTCTATCACATCAACACAAGATTTACAACTGTCTTTTACACTTCATAAATGCTCTGATTCCCAGGTACAGGACTTGACTAGGCTGCACCTACTCTCTGGAATAACCTTCCTCGCCCATTAAGACTATCCTCTACTCTCCAAACTTTCAAGCGCTCTCTTAAAACTCACCTCTTCACACAAGCTTATCATATTCTTCAACCTTCTGAAGCTTATTAACAAGCACTTTGCTTTTCACTTTGCCTTTCTATTACATTACTAACACAAACCCGCACACTCTCTTTTGGTTCTAAAATTCCCTCATCCCTGCTACTAACACTGCTGTGTGACAGGAACACACAAAGCACTGTGAGCACTTTAACCATACAACCTGGCTGGTCCATTGTGCGATACAGTATATAGCACTTGCCCTAATGTATCAAACGAGTGTAGGTTGCCTCCTCAAACGAAAATAGGGCCATTTTCTGCAAGGCCACAGCGAAGTGCCTGTGATATCGATTGTTTCTGCTTTGCTGAGGAGAAGAAATACATGATTCCCAGGACGAAGATGCAGCGGCGAATGGTAAGTATTCCTTCTCCTAATTCTAACCCTAACCCTAACCCTCATCTCCCCACAGCCTGACCCTAACCCTCTCCTCCCCGCAGCCTGACCCTAAGATTCCCTTCACCGCAGTCTAACCCTAAAACTTCCTTCCCCGCAGCCTAAGCCCAGGACTCCCCTCCTTGCAGCTTAATCCTAAAACTCCCCTTCCTGCAGCCTGACATACTTAAATCCACATTGGAATGCAGCCAACTGATGCTGCGTTCTATGCAGAATTCAACCTCTTCATGCGGGGCATGCCCACATACCCTATGTATGACATGGGAGGGCTTTGGCATGCTAATGGTACAGCAAGGGCAGTTCTACATGTAGGAGTGCTGTTGACATACATGCAGAAGTGAGGATTTCAAAATTCCATTTGCTAGTCCCGTTATGAGCTAATCCAGGCTTTGAAAGCTGTCATGTAGTTAAGCAAAATGAGCAGATGATGGCAGCCTTTCCTCACACATACTGATATCTACCATACTCCAGTCATACAATGCCATCTCTCCATTCAACAGTAAGCTCACAAGAGGGAAACTTTCATATTTCTGCTGTAAGGCAACATATTTGCTTAAAGTTGCAATAACTTATACATTATACTGTACGCTTAAACTCATTAACATATATGGTGGGAAGTGAAGCTTAAACGTGTCATTAATTTATTATTGGGCTGCTTATGTGTGTATGTGGGGGAGGGTTAGTTATGAATATTAAATCCTATTGATTTAAATTTAAGGTTGCTTATTTATTAAATATATATATTGTTTATTTTCTGTCTTTCATTGCATTGCTTTCTGTATTTCACCCATCTAAACAGGGACCACGCATGGCAGGATCTAGGAAAGACAATGCTTTATTTATCACTTACTGCAGATCTACAGAAACATTTAAATCCATCAGTGGGACATCATATATAATTTATACACTGCCAGGGAACTGAAGTTTATTATATGTACAGTCTGTTTTAAAGGTGTCCAGTAACTCTATATATTTACAAACCACTGTATAGCTCATCTCTCATTAGCTCTCATGTGTACTGCAGACCCAACTCTAATGTTTTGAGCTGTTCCACAGGGTGAGTCTGCTAATATCTAAGCTGACTACGGGAAGAACAGGACTGGGCATTTCTATTGCAAGCCCAGTTTTGGGGGGTCTGGATACAGTTCATAACATGCCAGAATCATATGACTGAATATTGTCTTATATAACATGGTTAATAAATGTAAAAGTTTCCATATGAAATTAAATTAAATATAAACAAAAAAAAATCTGCAACGTAAACACCTGTTGTTTTCCCATTTGAAGATTATTTGGAAAACTTTTTCCTGTTTCGCAAATGGTAATGTAATTTTAGTAATGGGAACAGATGGTCACAACTTTAAATAATATATACTGTAGCCACAGCATTAATGAATTACCTACTAGATGGGTCAATATGCAATTGTGTTTTATTACACAAGGATTCCTAGTACCCACAAGAGATACAATTCCTAGGAGACAGATCTGTCATTGTGTCTATGTTCTTATTGCAGGAACACATTCACAGTGTACACAGTCTGTTCTTGCCTACCCCTATGCTATATCTTCAGAAATAAGTAGATGACTGCACATTGTGTTCATTCACTCTATGGAAATGTCTTTTATGAAAAGATAACAAATACCATTAGGGCTCTTCCTGTAACTCTGGGAGTGTGTGTGGTATACAAGTTATAAAGACATGTTTGCGATATCCATACACTCAGCAACATTAGGTTGTCAGTGTATGAATCTCAACAATAAAAACATTGGGGTAGATCCAGAACTACGTGTGTCGGACGTTTATTCGCGGAGCGTATTTTCGTGCGCATAAATTCGCTACACTCCCCTTGGCACCCCACGTATTTTGTCAAGATACGCTTTCCAAACCCTACCTTAACTTTTTCCAATGTAACCGCTGTCATACGCACACGTACGTATGGGCTGAACGAATTTACGCAGCTAAGCTCGCCCATACTGTACACTTTAAATACCACCCCCGCCTACTTAACGTATTTCAGACGTATTTTGGACTCACGTAAAATTGGCACGCCCACACGTAAGTATTTACGTGACACATACGTGAATGGCCCATACGTTCACAATTACGCTACGTTATTTTCTATGGTGCACATGCGCAGTGCGTTCAAAACATCGATTTTACGTCTCCGCCACGCATAAATTCGCCCATTGGATCAGGCCCATTGTCAGGAGTCTTATCCTGACAAAACGAAAGACTAAGGCCCGTATCCAGAGTACCGGTCAGAAAGACCGCAAATTACGCAATCTACGTAAATAAAAGATATGTAGATTACGTTAAAAAATTACTACGCATGTTCAATAGTAAAAATCGCTAAATACCGGACATATATGTTATACATCCGGTACTCTGAATACGGGCTTAACTATCAAGTGTTGTTGATAGTTAAATGTCGGACAAAAACACTAACCCAAACCAACTCCCAACAGCATCCTAATCCTAACCATGGGCTGGATCCAGACTTAGTTAAGTGCTTGAACTTAGTTACTCCTGGGCTAAACCATGTTGATTTCAGGGGGAGTCAAGTTAATTGTATTCTCTGCATGCAGGGATATATTTTTAAATTGCTAACTGCTCAGAGTACCGGTCTAAAAGACCGCATTCGCGCAGTCTACGTAAGAAAAAGATATGTAGATTACGTAAAAAAATTACTACGCATGTGCAATAGTAAAAATCGCTAAATACTGGACATATATGTTATACATCCGGTACTCTGAATACGGGCCTAACAATCTAAGTGTTGTTGATAGTTAAATGTCGGACAAAAACACTAACCCAAACCAACTCCCAACTCCCATAAACCATGTTTATTTCAGGGGAGTCAAATTTCAGTTGTTGCAACAGTATTATAGTTAAAAGGTGATGTTTCCCAGCTCAAGTCTAATTAGCAGTTTAAAAGTGAAGCTGATCAGGTATCTGTGTGCAATAAGTAAAAGCAAAGCATTCTCCCTGCATGCATAGAATAAAATTAACTTGACTCTCCCTAAAATCAACATGGTTTTGCCCAGGTGTAACTTTAAGTTCTTATTTTCAGCCTCTGAATCAGGCCCTTAGTGTCTAGTAGGATTCCTCATAGAGTAAAGTAAAGTGTAAAAAGATATAATTAATCCATTTTCTTTGTTTCAAACTGCAACTATCAGCATTACCTTACACCCATAATAATTGCAGACACTTTGATAATCACAAGTCCCAAAATGCCTTGACATTCCTAATAATTTCTAATCACTTTGCCCTTTTTTATTTCAAACTGTGAGATTGAACATGTTACTTAATGATCTCAATTTTAATAATTTTGGTTTAAAGTTTATACATTGAGCAAATAGAGGAACCATAAATTATTTGGATGTCAATGTTAAAGTAACAGAAGGAGTTATTCACACTAGGAATTTACAAAAGGAGGTAGACACTAATCAATACTGTAATTATAGAAATTGGGGTAGATCCTAAACAACGTTTGCCGTACGTTTGTTCGCGTAGCGAATTTTCGCGTACGTAAATTCGCTACGCTACCCTTAACACACCCCCTGCACGGCCGTATTTTGTGAAAATACGCTACCCAAACCCTACCTTAACTTTTCCAAACGTAACAGCATACGTCCGCTAACGTGCGTACAGACTACGCGAACGTACGCAGCTTAGCACGCCCATACTGTACACTTTAAATACCCCCCCCCGCCTACTTCACGTAAATCGCACGTATTCGTCGCTAACGTAAATTTGGCACGCCCACACGTAATTACTTACGTTCGCAATACGTGAATTATCCTTACGTTTGAAAATACGCTACGCGAATGTGCGTATTTTCTGCGGTGCGCATGCGCAGTGCGTACAAATCTGCGAATTTACGTGTCCACCACACGTAAATTCGCGGAAATGCGTAGTTCAGGATCTGCCCCATTGTCACAAAAAAGCTGGTTAAACAGCAATACAAAGAGTCAGCATATTTGTCTCAAAAGAAATAGTTCAGATATGTAAATATTTGAATAGCAAAGTCTCCATCTGAAACAAGTTGTTTTAAGTCAGAATTATCCTGTTGATGTGAAGGACAGGGCATTGAGAGAAGTGTCATCGATGAATAGTATTTCCTTGCTGAAAGATCCAATTGAGAATGGGGAAAAGAAACAAGTAAAATTGGAGAAGAATTGGGGTAAAAATTATTTAATTTTTTTTCTCCTCAATATAATTTTATGCCTCAGGAATGAAGAAAATTTTACAAAAAAAACTTCCTTGTGCTCAGTTTAGATAAACAGGTTCAGATTTAGGCCCAGATCCAGAACAACGTACGTGATTGATTTTACCCTTGCCGCTAGCGTAAAATCGCTCATTAGTACTTACTGCGCATGCATGCGGCAGATGTTACAGCACGTATGGCCCAGTCACGTATCAATAGCGTAACAACGAATGAAGGGGCATGCCAGCCATACGCCACCCGTAATTACACTTCAGAGGCAGGGTGAGGCATATAAATTGTACAGTATGGGCGTGCTACTTTTTAAAAGTTACTTTTCGGCTGTCGCTATTTCGAATAGGGGGTCATTTTAGAATTTTTTTTTATGAATGGGTGAGTGTGCCGATCAGCATACTCACCCATTCATTTTAGCAGACCCACCGGATGACAGCTACAGAGAGGTGAGTAACCTCTCCGGGACATTTTAGTATTAGGGGGGGTTAGGGTGAGGAAGGGAGAGTTTAGGGTTAGCACCATAGAAGGGGAGGGTTATGGTCAGGCTACGGGGAGGGGGGTCTTAGGGTTAGGCTATAAAGAAAGGAGTATTAGGGTTAGGCTAGGGAGAAGGTAGGGTTAGGGTCAGGCTGCGGGGAAGGGAGGGTTAGGGTCAGGGTAATGGAAGGGGAGGGTTAGGGTTAGAATTAGGGGAAGGGTTGGGGTTAGTTTAGCCACTCACCTTTCAGAGCACCATGTTTGGTGCTCCGGGGATCGATTGCTATGTCTTTTCGAGGCATAAGCAATCGATATCCCATCCTGTTCGAAACTGGCTGGGAGAGAACGGCCCTATCGAAATAGGGCTGTTCTATGCGGGGACCCACACCCCCTTTTTCCACAGCCTAACCCTAACCTTCCCCTTTTTCAACCCTAACCCTATTCATCCACGCCTCGCAACTTAACCCAAATCTTGTACTTGCCGCAGCCTTACACTATTGGTTACAGGGAAATAGGTTCCCGTTCTCAAAAGCAATTTTCTGTCTTTTGCCTGTTTCAAACAATAATACAGTCACCATTCAGCTTGTAGCTGTATCAGACCGGCAACCGCATCCCAGTGTACTTTCTGTGATCATAAAAGTACTTATTTTGTAGGTTCAAATAAAAAAGAAATATTTGCAATTAAACAAAATACTGCATGATACATGTAAGAGCATGTGGTATATCAAATAACATGCATTTGTAGCCTCCTCTATATTGAGAGAACCACAAGTACACTCTGCTTTTTCCAGGTTTTCTAAATAGAAAAGAAACATTTTAAAGCAAAATAAATCACATTCTCTGCCTGAATGTTTCCCATGCACATGGTGGTAATGTGGAAGCTCTAACTATTAAGGGCATAAACCTTATTCCTAATACATATAGAGGAAGCAATAGGTTCTTTTCATTATGCAAAAGAGAGGCATATTGGATTTTTAGAATGGACACCAGGGGCTAGATTTACTAAGCTACGGAAAGGCTCTCACTTACCTATAACATACTAAAGAATGTCAGCTAGAATATTGTTGCTATGGGCAACATCTCCACTTTTCCTTTCCCACAGCTTAGTAAATCTGGCCCCATAAATCCAAATTGCCTCAATGAAAGTATAGAATTAAACCACTTTCATTAAATTAATCATTATTATTATTATCACTTTACAGAGAACATTGTACATTTACATCAGTCCCTGCCCTTATTGGAGCTACATACTAAGCTAACACATACACACACACACACACACACACACACACAAACACAGACTAGAGTTAAATTAGTGAGCAGTGAATAAACCTACTTGTTATGGCACCGCCGGAATTACCTGAACTGGGAGGTGGCCGTCTGGAGAGGTGGATGTCGGTGTAATGGTACCCCGGGTTTACCTCAACAGAGAACCGAGGTGACCAGAGAGAGAGAGAGAGAGAAGGGGAACACAGGGATAAGGATTTGTCCCTCAATGACATTAAACTCACTGGGCGGGCCCTATCCCTATGTTGCCATTGTCCCCTTACTCATTGGTTTATTCAAAGGTGGGTGGGCGGGGCTGTTAGTTTATAGTTAAGCTCAGGGGAGGGGTTCCCTCCCTTTCTTCGTTGATTTCATCGAAGCAAGACCCCAGCCCTTGGCAGGAATAAGTATTTCTCAGTGATACAGATTCTGACGTACAGTCATAGTCTAGTTGCTCTGCTTCCTTTGATTGATCTTCTTACCTTTTTGCCTTTCTTTCTTCCTTTTCCTCTGTGCTATACCCTCTTCTCCTACTCTCTTCTCTCCTGCTTTTCTCTCTCCCTCTTTAACTCTCCTCTTTTCCTTACCCCTCTTGCAAGGTTTTTTCTGTGTGATCTGGGGTGTGATTTGCATGATCTGTCTCTGTCATGCCTCGCCCGCCCAGAAATGTTTCCCGCCCGGCGCGCCTCAGGGACACGTCTCCTGGTGTAATTCCGGACACCACCCCACCCTAGGGGATGTCCGGTGGTCCATTCCGATCAGCGGCACCGTCAGTCCCCTTCTCTATCCCCGCGGCAACGAGCGATAGTCCGGTCCCCTGCTCGGGCGCCTTCCCGCTCTTCTCGCTCTCTGCGGTGGGCGGGTCCGGCGCCATCTTCTGTGGAGGGCCTTCCCGTGGCCATTTTACAACAGGAGGCTTCCCGCGCTGCGCGGGTCAGCGGTGGGGATGGCGCGGCATCCGGTGCGCGGGGTCTGGCTTCCGATCAGCTGATCCCTGTGCCTGATCAGCTGGCCCCGCATGATTCCACAGCAGATGCATTGCCCAGCGTAACGAGACCCATAGCTGCTAGTCAGGTGTCCCAACCTCCTATTCTAATGGCATGCAGTGTGTCTGTTCCTTTCAATGTTGATGTTTTACACTCCTCCAATGTGGCTAATTTAGGTGTGAGGCCCAATCATGCTCTGCCTGGGTCCCCCCCTTTTAGTCAATATAGAAGGTCCCCATCTCCATCTGACCCTTTAGAAGGGTCAAGCTCGCAATTTACACACAATTTCCAGGCTAGTGGGAGTCATCACACATTTGGATCTGTCACCTTGCCTCAGCAATAGCCCTATTGGCCTGGCACTCCGCCTTTTCCCATGCCTTATTATCCTTGGCCCTGGCAACCTCCTATGGTTTCTACGCCTGATGTTCGTGTTAGACCACATGAGCCACATAGGTCGCGTTCCCCGTTGGACAGTAGGCAGGGCCCGGTGACCTCCCAGGTGTCCTCCATTGTGCAAGTTTCTCATAATGATCAATTGTCTAATCCTTATGGTAATGTTGGTGTTGATGCTGTGACTGAGTCTCGCCCAGGTACCCGTCGTAGGCGCAGACCTTCATCAAGTCGCTCTAGGGGGGATCATCGGTCTTCACGCAGCCAGTCTGCAGCGATAGATAACACCGACATACAGCAATCTTCCACTTCAACTTCAGAACCGGTCATCCAAGGAGCTGGAGCGGGCTCCGCATCAGGACAACGCAGTACAGCCGACAGGAATCAACCCAGCTCCAGCGCAATGAGTCATCCACAACTTCCTGCGGTGACAGTCTCAGCCAACTCCCAGCCATCTGCAGCAGAGATAATCAGCGTACCTTCAGATGCTGAGTTAGCACTCAATATGCAAGCTATTGATGATGATTCTGTGTCGATTTCTTCTTTTACTTCCTCTTCCCCATTGTCATCTCATTCTTCGGGTAGACGCCATGGTAGACTGCGCAGGGCTATTGAGCGCCAGCTAAGAAGAAGGGAAAGTAGGACCAATAACACACAGCCACCACCTGTTCAAACGGCTACTCTAGGCATGGTTCACTGCGAAAACACAGCCTTGTCTAGGGGCGTTCGACCGCAAGCGAAAGAGAAAATTAAAAAAGGTCGTTATGTCGATATATTTAGCATTACGGCGAACGGCAGAAAAGCACTGCATGATGCGAAAAAGAGGGGGGGGGTACAGGCGAGGAAGCCTATCGCACGCACAAGAAGTGGTTCTATTCCTGGTGCTGCTTTGCGGAGTGTTACTTGGAAACTAGGCCGAATGAGTTCAGCGGATCTCTACGTCACCAATACTTGGTCCAAGACCTCGCTACCCGTTACTGTAGCAATGCTTGGCGTTTATACGATGAGCAATTTCGGCGTAAGCGGGATGGCAAATCCAGTATGAAATTCAAGGTCAAAGACGTGGAATTGTGGCTGGAAGTGTTACAGCAATCAGCTGATAGCGTGGCGGAACCCAGCGGGCTTAGGAGGTTTCCAGGTAGGGGGCGCAATAGCGCCCCTTCTGGAACCGAAGCAAAATGTTATGCATACAATAATTCCAACTGCACCAAAGGTAGATGCTGTGGCTACTTGCATGCCTGCCTACGATGCAGTGGTAAGCACCCCACGAAAGACTGCACGAGGAACGCCGCTTCTGTGTCCACACAGCGCCCCCCCCCTCTACCCACGCGGTTAGGTCTGGCGCCAACCCCAATTCGTCAATATCCCCGTAGGGACATAGCGGTTTTCTTGGGTCGGGGGTTCGAACATGGTTTTCACCTCCCCATCGTAGGGGCGGTTTCCGTGACTCGACCTCGGAAATTGAAATCCTCGAGACAATTTCCAGAAATACTGCAGCAGAAAATTGACAAAGAAGTTCAGTTGCGTCGCATGTCTGGCCCTTTTAATCAGCCCCCGATTTCAGACTTGGTCATATCCCCGGTAGGCGTAGTTCCCAAGAAAACACCTGGGAAATATCGCCTAATTCAACATAGGTCTTTTCCATACGGGTCTTCTGTTAACGACGCCATTCCTGATTCAGCATCCCACGTAGTGTATCAATCCTTTGAAGAGGCTTTGCAACTAGTGCAAGGCTTCAGCAAAGGATCCTTACTCGCAAAAATAGATATTGAGTCTGCATTCAGACTTTTACCCCTGCACCCAGATTCGTTCAAATACATGGGTATTAAATTAAAAGGAAAGTACTATGTGGACCTATGCCTACCCATGGGCTGTTCGGTATCCTGTGCCTATTTTGAGGCTTTCAGCTGTTTTTTGCACTGGGCAATAGTCACAGATACCGGCCATGAGGGGATAGCTCACTACCTAGATGACTTTCTGGTGGTGACCTATCCCTGCGTGGAGACATGCAACAAAGTCCTTTTCTCCATAAAATCGCTTTTCTTTAGTCTAGGTGTACCCATTGCCCACGACAAAACCGAGGGTCCAACCACTTCCCTTACTTACCTCGGGATAGAGATAGATACCTGCACAGGCCTTTGCAGGTTGCCACAAGAGAAGATTGATCAGCTTCACTCGCTAATTTGCAAGGCGGCCCACTCCAAGAGCGTTACACTGCGACAGGTCCAATCTCTCACGGGTTCCCTCAGGTTCACTTGCAGGGTGATCCCTCTAGCCGTTGCCTGCGCAACGCCGATCAACATCTGCCCGGCGCATGCGCAGATCAGCTGAAAAGCCGATCTTACGCTTACGCCTGCCGTCCTAGCGACGGCGGGCGTTGTTCTGGATCAGGCCCCAAGGCTTTGCAAGGTTGGGCTAGGGTACGGCCTACAGCTCCTGACTCTAGATGCCCCATTACCCCGAGCATTTTGTCGCATTTAATGTCTGTGTTACCCCATGTTGCCACTGACCCTTATGAGGCGTCCCTTTTTAAGGCTGCATTCGTTTTTGCTTTCGCTGGCGCCCTTAGAGTAAGTGAGGTTGTAGCTGGTTCAAAATTTTCTTTTTCGTCCGGGCTTTTGTCTAGTAATGTCTTGTTTTTCCAAATGAGGTTCATTGTAAAATTCATAGGGGAAAGACTGACCAAGGCGGCAGGGGGCAGTGGTTAGTATTAAGACAACAACCCGATTCCCGGGTTTGCCCGGTTGTTTTAGGGAGGGCTTTTCAATGGCTTCGGCCTCCTGCCGCGTTGGTTTGGCTTTCGCATGAGAATGGATTGCCATGCACTGTTTACCAATTTAAAATGGTTCTGCAGAAATGTTTACAAGCTGCAGGTTTCTTGCCTCTGGAGTACGGCACCCACTCATTCCGGATTGGTGCAGCTTCCTCCGCAGCTGCTTCGGGCGCTTCCGCCGATTACATCAAGCAGTTGGGCAGGTGGAAGTCGTCAGCCTTCAGGAAGTACATCCGGCCAATTCCAGAGGACACCTGTTAGCATGTTTGTGTTAGCTAGCATGCACCTTTCTCAGTCCCCCCTCCGCCCCCCCCCCCCTCCCTGCTGCGCAATGGATAGGTTTCCCGGACAAGCCAGGGGACTGCTCGTTGCACCTGAGTGCAGGGATGTCAAGGGATTTTTCTCAATTTCCGATCGGGTCATCAAGTAGATCCCTTAGTCGATTAAAGAAAAGAACCCGTGGTGATCTTGAGTTTTTTCACCTTCACACATTGCACAGCACCCCTCATTTGTTTCCCTAGCTACGCATAGCTTGTTAGTTATTGCCCTTCATGGACATATGCATTATTGATCGATGCTAATTTTGTCATCCCTCCACCCCTTTCCCCTGTTTTTTCTTACAGCGGTCAAGTCGCCCAAGAAGATAGCATGGGTTATCGGTCACTCTTATGTGTTTTGGGCTAAATCGTTTTGCCAGACTGATAGTTCAAGAGTGGTCGAATGGTTTCCTTATCAAAAGGTTGGGTTGGAGGGGCATGCAGTGGCTGTCTTTTCTTGATTTTGTAGCGCGCCAGATCTTAATGTTCGGTGAACCTCATGTTCTTGTTGTACATCTTGGAGGAAATGACATTGGCCGCATTCCCAGTTTCACACTGATGTCTTCCATAAGGTTTGATTTGAATTTGGCTTTTGGTTGGTGGCCCAACATTAAATGGGTCTGGTCTGACGTTATTCCGCGGCGCGTGTGGAGGTACTTTACTAACGGGTTAGCGATGGATGGTGTTAGGCGTAAGTTAAATCGCTTTGTTAAAGTTTTTGTTGAGAAGGAGGGTGGTTTGGTGGTTGCGCAAGCGTGTTTCAGGTTTGACCAGCTACAGCTTTATCGCGAGGACGGCGTTCATTTGTCGGATGTTGGTTTAGGTATGTTGGTGGAGGACCTTTTTAGTTGTTTAAGGGTTTTATGTTAGTTGATGGTGGCGGCACCGGTTTTTAGGTTATGGTGTTGGCGTTGAGCGGATACATTCTCTCTTAATAGAATTAATTATCTTGTTCGATTGTTAAGCAAATTGCTCTTCCTTTAGCACAGGGGATAGTTGAGCCAAGACGGTCAACCGGGAGCCTGTAAGGTATTATTTGTATCTCAGTCGTATTTAAGGATCGACTTTGAGCCGGGATTCACCGCAGACGGGTGGTCTCTCATCCGTTCCCGTGTAACATTCATGCCGATCGAGGCGGAAGGAGTATGCAAAGGAGAGCGCTTAAATGGTTAATGAATTATTAATAAAGTTGCAAGGATTTGCTATGTTGTGATTTGATGATGTTGTTATCAATTGTATGTTGGTGAATTTATTGAATGTATCTGCTTCATCTGGGCCCCCATCATTCAGGTAGTTAGAATTAATCTACTTAATCATTAAAGTTCATAAAGTTCAATAGTCTTTATTTATTTTAAAGGGGAGACAATGGCATCATGGGGTGGGCGTAGACCATGTGAGTCTTAGAAGCCAAGTAACTCACCAGTTTGTAGAGCCTGATGCCGAGTGTTTGCTAGAGCCCCTGATGGTGGGGATAGACTGGAGCTGGTAGGAGTCCGTCAGGTTACGCCCCTTAGAGAATACCCGGAAGGGGAAAACAGGGCAGCAGGGAATGGATAAGATAAAGTGGGGTAACTAGCAAAAGTAGTACCAGAAGAGACTGGACTGTGACAAACCACAATAAACACAAAACAGAGACAACAGAGACAACAGACTAGAGGGGGTTAACGGGACAAACAAGACTGACTGACAGACTGGGAATTACTCACACACACACACACACACACACATACACTCACACAAACTACCCAGAGGGCTACAAACACAGGCTCACAGGAGAAGGCAGGGAATAAATACAAAAAGGAATAATACAATAAGGTGGGAGAGGAGGAATTGGTACACAGAGGATAACAGGCAAGGACCAGGGCTGGACAATGGAGGGCACTCAGGAATCAGAAATAAGCAAACAAGAGCAAAGTACAAGGCAGTCACAGATACTGGAAAACAGAGTCTATAGCCGACAGGGGAGTGTTCCCAGGTAAGGCTATTTAAAGGACCTCCCACCAATCAGCAGCAAGCCCAGGCAAGGGAGGCTAATTATCAGACAGCTGAGGGAAACCAGACACTAGCATCAGAGGGAGAACTTCACACCCTGCTAGGATTCCTCCTGCAGAGTGTAACACTACTAGCATGTTTCTGGCATGTGGGAGGAAACCTAAGCACCTGGAGAAAACCAATGCAGACCAGGGCCATCTTTTCAACTGGGCACAATGAGCAAGTCTAGAAGCCCTTGAGCACTGCTGCCTGGCCCCAGCAGTCAAGGTATTTTGGCCCGGATTCACACCCCCGGACGTATTTCACATACGTCTGTAACTTACCGATAATAGCTACTACGCTTGCGTAGTAACTATTTTACGTAATCTACGTATCATTTCGTTACATGGATTACGTATATGCGGTCTTTAAGAAAATTAAGTCTTTAAGACTGCATATACACAATCTACGTAACGAAACGATACATAGATTACGTAAAATAGTGACTACGCATGCGTAGTAGCTATTATTGGTAAGTTACGGACATATGTGCAATATGTCCGGGGTTGTGAATCCAGCCCTTTCAGACTGACTGCATTTCGGCTGGGGAGCTGGGTTAATCCCCAACTCCCTAGGGGCCGCCAGTAGAATCTGCAGGCCACTGCTCCACCTCTTATTGAATTGTTCAGAGCTTCCACTTAGATCCTTGGCACCATGCACCATATGTATGCTGTCACACAGCAACACACACAGATAGTGCCAAGCACTTCACTGCTTTTGTAATAAGTCGGCACTCAGCACAGACATACTGTAGTGCTTGGCACTATATATCTGTGTCACTGTGCAACTGCATAACCATCACAATAACGCTGGTGTGACCTAGGTCAGGTCAGTGTCATCACTGCAGAGAAAATGCACCATGGAGGAAAGAAGAAGACTGATTGGACATACATAAGGAGGGGGCTAAAGGCTATCTGGACATACAAAGAGGCGACAGAAGGCTGACTGGACATACATAAGGTGGATTCGGAATGCTCGCTGGACATACAAGGTTGGAGCAAAAGCCTGACTGGACACACCACTGAAGGGGGTAGCTGGAGGCTGGCTGCACGTATGAGGGGGCAAAAGGGCTGGCTGGACATACACAAAGAGGAGTTTGGATGGCTGTAGAGATACACAAAAAGGCGTAAAAATGTGAAGGAGGGCACATTATGGTGACAAAGGGGAAACATTGTGAAAATGAAGGGGCAGCAGTGTGATGCAGGAGGACACAACAGGATGTCATTTTATGTTGAAATTTTTCTGTTTTTCAAAGCTTACAATGTTAATAAAATTTATTTCTGTAAGGGCCCCTGTGCACTGCTTTCCCAAATCCTAAAATGCTGTTAAGATGGCTCTGATGCAGACACAGGGAGAACATACAAACTCCACACACATAAGTAAAAACAAAGTTTTCTCTGTGGGAGCTAATTTACAACCAGTTGCTGTATTTAGGGTCTGTGCTCCTCCCCCCACTAGAGAACTAAGGGGTAGATCCAGAACTACGTATGCCGTACGTTTATTCGCGTAGCGTATTTTCGTGTGCGTAAATTCGTTACACTTCCTTCGGCACACCCCTTGAACGTACGTATTTTGTCAAGATACGCTTTCCAAACCCTACCTTAACTTTTGCCAACGTAACCGCATTCATACGCACACGTACGTATGGGCTAGATGAATTTACGCAGCTAAGCATACTGAAAACTTTAAATACAACCCCCCGCCTACTTCACGTATTTCAGACGTATTTTGGTGTAACGTAAAATTGGCGTATTTAGGTGACACGTACGTGAATGGCCCATACGTTCACAATTACGCTAGGTTAATGTGCGTATTTTCTATGGTGCGCATGCGCAGTGCGTACAAAACAGCGAATTTACGTCTCCGTCACGCGTAAATTCGCTCCAAAGCGTTGTTCTGGATCAGGCCCTAAGTGTCTCTAAACTTAAACCGTAAAAGAAAATGATACAGCGCTAAAAAAAAATATATATGAATACGTATATATATATATAAATAGAACAATCCTATCTGGAAACTAATCTGGTTTTAATCATAGATAGGGACTGGCAGATCTTTTTTAAACAATTTTATTCATCATAAAAAATAAGTCAAATCACTTCAAACATTCATCACTGATACATTGTTTTATAATATATGTTCTTATTTATGCAAATGTAAAGTTACCAACAATGGCCCGGATCCAGAACTACGTCTGTCTTCCATAGACGGACGTAATTCACTGAACAATAGCTACTGCGCATGCGTAGTAGCTATTGTACGTAATCTGCGTATCATTTCGATACGTAGATTGCGTATATGCGGTCTT
>WWET01000190.1:632538-643291 GCA_011038615.1 Limnodynastes dumerilii | reverse complement strand
TGAATAAGTGTTGTTTGGAATTATATTGATTGTTTGTGGATTAGTTTATTTTTTATTTCATATCTTTATTTATTTTTAAGCTCTTTATTTTTATTTCTATTTATTTTTTATTTTTATTTTATTAATGTTTTATTTTATTTCATTTTATTATGATCTATTTTGATTCGCAAAATAAATTCACGTATTCCTTCCTCTTATCTTAAAGTGAATAAATGACAACAAGTAATTTCATTTAATTTATATTAGGGATCATTTGAAAAATGCAGTCCCTCGTGATAGTATTGAATTGATATAGCTTTAGGAAATGTTAAACTGAGCAGTAGCCTTAGTATTTAACAGATAACTATGGAATGTATACTGTTTTAATGTTTAGTTTGATTCTATGATGTGTATTGACAATGTGCTGTTTTTTATGAGATAACACAACTTCATCACATAAGAAAATCTAGTTTTTGCTCCTTTACAAGAAAGAGGATTTTACTGGCTGACCTTTCATTAAGGAGATCATTTACAAATGAACTATAGACAAGCTGTGTTACTAGGGACCAGATCCTGACCTTCATGCATCTATAGCACGCACTGAGGTCAGGCTTAAGTCACCCATGCAGATCAGTAGTCCATACGAACATAACCCCTAAAACCCACCCCTACTATATCATTTAAATGCATACAGAGTTTCGGCAGGCTGAGATGATGCTCCTCCCTGTCAAACGGCTCTCCAGACTAGGTTCAGTATATCTGGAGATACATTGTGGAACATCTGGCATGAACAGTGCTAGTAAAACAGATGAATTCTGCATCTAGCAAGAGGCGGAGGTAAAGATCCAGTCCCAAGACTTAAGAAGACCACAGAAGAACCATTCTCATATCGCTTTGATAAAGTCTTGTGCTAAAGGCAAAAAGTGTCAGAGAGTGCTATTGTATATGGATTATGCATGGTGATCATGCACTTTATGTAATTACAGGGCTTTTCTCTGTAGACAACTACCACTACCTTTCAAATCGGTGAGTCCACTGCTCCAGTGGTATATACCAAGACTGGGAGCTTATACCATCAAGCAGTGTTTTCCATTGATACTGCTCTGCTTTAAGAGCTACGTAATCTGTTGGCGCTATATATAAACCTATTAATAAATAAATTTACTCCTCTGTATATTGGGATCAAAACAAGATGAGAAATATAACAACCTTATTACAGGACAATATGCCATCATCTTCTTTTTTTTCCATCTGACAAATGGAACTATTACGTTAATAAAGATTCCAACTTATATTAGATTTGGTAAATAATACATTTATTGGCTCTGTCATTGAACTTACTGTCCAGCTTCTACTGACTAGATGGTTTAGTTTTATAATCCTTGCCTATTGTTTTATTATGTGTTTTAGTGTTTAGTCTTATTCTTGTGTAGACCTATGTTTTATGTGTTTAAAATTTTCATTTAGATACCCGTATTAAGAAAATTGGTCTGTTTTATATACACTTAGCGCTGTGTCCTTTTGTGAACTGTTTTATTTCTCCCCCATTCTATATGGATCTTGGTGTCTTCTGATTTTAATTCAAAACTTGGCTTTAAAAAAAGCTTTTGTCAGTACAGTCCTATTGATAACATTAGCAGGTCTCTGAATCACTATAGGTAATAGCAGTGGATATTACTAATGTTAGAGATAGGCTGCTGTATGGGTGTAGCAAGGGGTAAGCCTCTTAGGCAGGGTGTTATGGCATTGTGATACCCTATCACATTTAAGATAAAAGAAAAATTAGACTATTACGCACGGCGTAACAAAATATAATGGCAGCAGCAGTGGTTAGCGTCATTAGAGTTGCAGCACTACCATTGAGATGTATAGGCTGTCAGCAGCAGGATACATAAATCTTGGCTCATTAAATACTGTGCTTTTCAAACCTCCTGAAAGTTGCAAAAAATAAAAATGCTGGTTTTGCAAAGCCACATTTCATTAATACTCCCCTCAGCCCCATAACAAGCACTGGTCATACATAGAACATGTTGTGAATTTTAAACTAGTTAAATTTGTGTATTTTATCTCTGAAAACTCAAACACAGTAAATTTCTACAAGAAAATAACAAGAAATAAATGCCAGTTTTGAGATCTGATATTCCAGGTGTATACTTGATAAATTACTTATTCATTACAACAGTCATTACCATTCTTAAGCTTAAAATACAATGATACATCTTTATTTACATCACTATAAAAATTTGCCCTACTCACCTAAAAGATCTTTTTTCTTTTCCACATATGCGCACTCATCCTTGAATGTAAACAGCCCTAAAAGCTTTGAAGGGCTTTCAATGTTAATAAAAAGAAACACTTCTATGGAGAACATTTAGTAAAGAAGTGCATTAAAATAAGCCAAGATGTTTCCACTGCTTAAAAATCCTCTCTTACAAGTATCTGTCATTCAGCTCTCACAATGTCTTCACAGATTGCCAAGTATCAAAATGTGTGAGCCAGGGGCAATTTTTACCAAATGAAAGTCTGTCTCTTGATTCAACTTTAAGAAATGTAAAAACCTGAAGCGTTTACATCAATTTATCCAATCTAGATGGGATAATTGTAGAAATAGAATATAGGTTTAATATTCAGAGCTCTATTACTGAAACACTACTCATGTCCATATTTTACACACCTAAAACACTCAACTAACCAAAGTAAATGTCATTGAGTTGTACCAGTAGGCACGCACAAAAGTGTCCGAGCCTTTCCCTGGAGAGCCAATAACTCTCTGACCCTCCGGTGGGAATGCCTCTCAAACCCATACCCAGACAGACCTTTCTGTGTCTGCCGGTGTGCCTTATCACCGGCAGTGGGGCCCAAACTCAGACAGCACACACACAGGGTTTTTGCTTACCTGAGCTCAGCAGGAAATCACTGGTCGCCGCGACCGACTGCTGCCTCGGAGGAAGCGCACCACCACAACTTTCCCACTCTCCACGGTATCACACTTGAGCACGATCACCAGTTCTATTTCCAACCACAGCGACCCCTACAACAAACTTCTAGGAAGAAAACGATGAACCAGCCCAACTAACTTAACACACCATTAACCGGCTTAAGGCCAACATCAGCTAAAGAACTTGAAAAGAACAGGAAAAGTCAGAACGAAGGAAGTTTTTAGTAAGCTTAATTCCCGAGGGTGCTGAGGATGAAAGTAAGGCCAACTGCTGCTTCAAAGAATGATACAGGAAGGGAGAAAGATTGCAGTGGTAATGCCCAGGCGCTGCCGGTTCAGGGGCAGTTGAGTTCCGCCAGTGTAAATGTGTATCCTGCTAGGACCATGCAGGATATGACTCTGGGCTGGGCAATGCATGCTGGGGAAGTTGTTTACTGCTCAGGAGTTGTATGCTGGATCTGAAGAGAGTAAAAGCTGTTTCACCTAACTCTGAGTCTGTGAGTCTTTCCTGATTTACCACACATCTACAGCCAGGTACTGCTGCCAGCCAGGTGGCGGATAGTGGGGAGGGTAGTTTCACCTTCACTAATGTTCATGTTCAGGGGAGGTGCAGTATTAATGCCCAGGCACTGCCTACTTTGAGACAGGTCTGATCTGCCGGGTACTGCCCACTTAGGCCTTCAGACCGGGAGCAGTGGTTTTCATTTATACTCCGCGCCACCCCTACGCCCTCCGTGTAGGTGAATAGGGAATAAAATATCAACAGGTAGACTGCCTGAACAATTCACGGGGTCAATCCCCTAGAGTACACAGTAATGGAAGCATAGATTAATGGGAAGGATAATCAAATGCAAATATTAAGTGGTGTTAGATATTTCGTCGACTGTTCTTAATTGCTTTTCACTCAATTCTTTTCCCACTTCCTGCTTTAGGTCTGGATTGTGGGAATTCAAATTTTGACTGAAGCAGGGGGTTATGGGAGAGAAAAACACAGATCTGCAGGTAAATTGAGTGTTGTATGGCAGCATCTTAATGCTAATTATGACTCCAGCGTGTACCAAGACTGGGCTGACTAAAGTCCAGGCTGCACATGCATTTCTACTAACCAATAACAATTTCTATTTCTAAAATATAAAATCTTTATTTTATAAATGGAAATCATTTGTGATTAGTGGTAAATGAATGTTTTAGTAGTCTGGAAGCAGCTGTCACTCCAGCTTTTACTTACAGCTGAGGTAGGAGAGTCTAAACATTTTGTTCAGGTTGAAAATGCATAAACAATCCCTACTCACGCACCAGTCAGCCAGAAATACCTCACCAAAATAAACACACAGAGACAGTAGCTGCATTTAAAAGGGAACATAATTTATTAATTACTTTGCCTGAATTGTAATTGATGACTAACACTAGGTCGTCCAGTAGTCAATAGGTGACCCAAATAGCAGATAGGGGGGTTCAGTGTCTAAGTTAACACCTAACTATAACTAAGCATTACTAACTTCTCCCCTTTGCCTTCAAACTCCTCCTTCTCCCCTTTGCCTCCAAACTCTTTGAGTACTTAGTCTACCAACGTAAGCTACCTTACTGACAACTCTCTCCTGGACCCCCTCCAATCTGGTTTTTGGTCCCTCCATTCCACTGAGACTGCCCTTACCAAAGTGACCAATGATCTGTTAGCTGCCAAATCCAAGGGCCGCTACGTTATTCTCATCCTTCTTGTTCTGTTAGCTGCTTTTGACACCGTTGACCATCCTCTTCTGCTTCAAACCCTCTGCTCTTTTTAGTTTCACTGACACTGCTCTCTCTTGGTTTTCCTCCTTTCTCTCTGACCACACCTTCTCTGTTTCCAGCCCTAGCTATCCCCCCCCCCTTTGCTCCCTGTTGGTGTCCCCTCAGGGCTCTGTCCTTGGCCCGCTCCTGTTCTCCCTCTATGTCACCTTGTTGGTAACCTCATCAGTACCTTTTGTTTGAACTACCACCTCTAAGCTGATGACACCCAAAATTGCCTCTTCTCTCCTGACTTCAAACCTTCTTTTCGTTCTAAGATTTCCGAGTGCCTTGCATCCCTATCCCCATGGATGACCAAAAGCTTCCTCAAGCTGAATGTGGACAAAAAATGGAAATCATTGTTTTTCATCCCCCTAGGATTTCCTCCTCCCCCTCCATTACCATAACCATTGATGATACGTCTGTCTCCTCATCACCTCAAGTTCGCTGCCTAGGTGACCTTGACTCCTCACTTTCCTTTATACCACACACCTGTGCTCTCTCTCATTCTTGTTGTTTCTACCTACGCAACATTGCATGCATCCATTCCTTGCTCACCAATGAAGCTACTAAAACCCTCATTCAATACTGCCTACCTCTCTTCCCTCATCTTCAGGCACTCTCCTTCCCGTCCTCCCTGTTCTGCTAACCACCACTGTCTGACCTCCCTACTGATCACCACATCCGATGCCCGTGTCCAGGACTTCTCCCGTGCTGCACCTCTACACTGCAATGACCTCCCTTCTTCAGTCAGACTCTCCCACACATTGCAGGTCTTCAAGCGCTCACTCAAAACGCACCTATTCAGGCTAGCTTACCCCTCCTACACTTAACATAATCACTGCACCCTACATCAATCTCTTCTTTTCCTGTCTTCCCCCTCTCCCCCACTCAGACACCAGCAGTCCACTTCCTTCCCTCTCCTTATGTCTTCTGTAAGTTTATCCCTCCCACTTAGATTGTTAGCTCACATGAGCTGGGCACTCCATCCTAGTGTTGTTCCCTCCTCCACAACTCCCCCGTCACTTTGTATCCTCTTGTCCCCCCTTGCTGCCCTTTTACCCCATCCCCACCTGGTGGCTCCCTCTCAACCTCTCACTGCGCTCTATCCCCTCCTACCTGAACTGACAAGCTTGACAGCTCGCATTTTGCCTAGCTGTCTGTTCTTGCTTCACTTTAATGTATTATTGTGATATTTTTATATTTATATTGTATTTTATTATGCACTATGCTGTCCATTCCTACCCTGTATGTCTCTACTGTATTTTTTTGTATTTTGTATGGTGCTGTGGACACCTTGTGGCTCCTTATAAATAAACAATAATAATAACACCTTGGCACCTCCAGCAAAGTGGTCATACCCAACAGCAACACAATCATGTAGCTCCCCAGCACCTGGAAGGTGGCATAGCAACTGATTCAAAGCTAGGACGCATCCATCCTGGGTTCAGTACCAAAAGACCTTGCTGACACCCCCCCCCCCTCCCCCCATTGCTACCGCTCAACCATGCACCGTCTGAATTGAGGAATAAAGACACATTTTAGTAAATCCTTAACAAACTCTAAGGGAGGGAGGAAGGAGGGAGGGAGGGAGATTTCCTAGACCAAGAGGAAGCCCCTCCTGTCAGAGTGCCCTTTTATTTACCTTTCTAAACTCCCCTCCCCCTTTCTTTCCCATACAATCTAAAATCTAAACAACGTATCACTTAACCCCAGGTGCTAAGTAGGTCCCTGTCTGCCATTTTTAATCCCTGCAGCCCTATGGGGTCTCAATGATTCCTATTTGTAAAATATAACTATAAAAAGATCCCATTGGTGTGATATATTTACACAAACGAACTTTGTCTTTTGCCTACTACATTTTATATGTCTATTTAAACTTCTTGTAAGGAATTTTTGTTTAAAAAAGATGGATAATACACCAGATTGCCTTTCTCTCCTGTTTTCAGTATCTGAAGACTTACAGAAAGAAGGTGAAGGAAACAGGCTAAATTACTGAGACGAAAGTTCCCACAAGTTATCCATTAAGCAAGGGCGTAACTATAGGGGGTGCAATGGGTTCAGTTGCTGTGGGGCCCAGCGCTTAGGGGGCCCGGCAATCACCCCATTGCACCTGTCCTTACATTTGTCCTGCAGATGTCGGCTGCATCTTAAACAGTGCTGTGGAGTCTGTCTCTGGAGTCTTGAGGGTCATGGTGGATGGACAGTCTATCCACCGTAACCCTCTATAGCAGTGCTGGTGAGAGAGATTCCACAGCACTGCTTAACATGCAGCCGGCAGTAGGTAGATCCTCTTCACTAAAAGGACCCTGTGACATCATCAGCCCATGTGACTCATGCAGTCACATGGTATCCAGTGCTGGTCGGGCTGCAGGAGATAAGGTAAGATAGAAGTTGTGCAGGGTGGTGTGTGAGTGAAAAGTGAATGTAAAGTTTTACAGGCTGTTTGTGTGTGTAAAAACTGGCATGTTGGGGATGACAGGCTGGAGGTAATGTGATTAAAGTAACTGTGGTGTGTGTGCGTGTGTTGTGCAGGTGCTGGATGTGAAGGGAAAAAGGGAATATAGGAAAATAAGGAGGTTTGTGTGAGGAAAAACTGGCCTGCAAGAGGTGGTGTAAAGATAGGAAGATAGAAAATATTGGCAGGGAGTTATGTGAGGAAAAACATGGTGGATGCAGGGCATGGGAGTGAAAAAGGCAGATGGCAATATGTGAAAGAGACTGGCATACAGGGAGTGGTATGGGAGAGAGACTGGCATGCAGGGGGTGGGTGGTATGGAAGAGAGAGAGAGACTGGCATGCAGGGAGTGGTATGGGAGAGACTGGCATGCAGGGGGTAGGTGGTATGGAAAAGAGAGACTGGCATGCAGGGAGTGGTATGGGAGAAATTGGCATGCAGGGGGTGGGTGGTATGGAAGAGAGGGAGGCTGTTATGCAGTGAGTGGTATGGGAATAGACTGGCATGCAGAGGGTGGTATTAGTGAGAGAGACAGGCTATGTGAAAAAAGGCTTGCATGCAGGGGTGTATGTGAGGGAAGAGCTGGTATGAAGGTGGTGATATTTGAGAGAAGGGCTGGTAAGCAGGTGATGGTATGTGAGAGAAAGGCTGGCATACAGGTGGTGTTATTTGAGGAAAAGGCTGGTATTTAGGGATTGGGATGTGAGGGATGGGCTGGTATGAAAGTAGTGTGGTATGTGAGGAGGCAATGTACCTTTTTCTCTCATCTTTAGGACATCATGGCTCTTATCCATTCACATGACCCTCTATTGCAGCACAACAGACTCCAAGACCTCAGAGCTGCTTAAGAAACATCCGGCACCAGCTCCTCTATCATTCTCTGCACTGACATTGACATGATGCAGTCACTGTCATGGCAAAGAAGATAGAGATAGTAGAGGAGTCCCCAGGTGCTATTGCTGGGAGCAGCTTAGTCACGAGGTAAGTGAAATCCCCTCTGGTGCTGAGGCTTGGGGAATGTTTTTAGGACACGTCTCACAGTTTCTAGCATAGAATGACAAATATTCAGACCATAGTGTAGTATTAAAAGAAACTATATTTTTAATATTTGTCCATCTATGTTGGAAACAGTGTGAAGAATCCTTGGAAACATATAGACAATATACATATTTATTGCAGAAAGATAGATGAGTGTGTGTGTGTGTGTGTATATATATATATATATATATCGGAGACCAGAGTTAGGGGGGCCCTTCAGAATTCTACTATGGGGCCCACAGAGTTCTAGTTACGCCCCTGCCATTAAGGACCTCATTCTATTGTGTGCTCTACACTATTTTGCTAGATTGTTGCTAGATTGTAATGTGATATTTAGACATTTCCTTAGTTTTAAACTTTCCTGTTCTTTGCACGAGTTTTCATGGTCTTTAAAATAAAAAAAGCACATTCCTCTGCCCAGTTCTAGACATGGGGTAGATCCAGAACTACATTTGCAATATGTTTTCTCGCGTAGCGTATTTACGCGTGCGTGCCTTCTATACACTCCCCTAGGCATACCCCCTGAACTTACGTATTTTGTCAAGATACGCTTTCCAAACCCTACCTTAACTTTTGCCCACGTAACCGATGTGATCCGCTCACGTACGTATGGGCAACACGTATTTAGCAGCTAAGCACACCCATACTGTACACTTTAAATACAAACCCCCGCCTATATAACGTATTTCAGACGTATTTTGGACTCACGTAAAATTGGCACGCCCACACGTATTTACGTGACACATACGTGAATAGCCCATATGTTCACATTTCTGCTATGTCACGGAGAGTATTTTCTATGATGCACATGCACAGTACTTACAAAAACGCGATTTTTACGTCTCCGCCTTGTGTAAATTCGCTTACAAGCGTTGTTCTGGATCTGGCCCATGATGTTAAAAAGATTGTGTAACTTTTACATATTATAAAGAAGCCCATTGTCATAATATGCAATTTATTTTGTTACCAGGAGTTGTCATATTTCACAATTTTGTTGCATTAAACTAATCTGTCAAGTAGAGCTGTACAAATATAAACAACTACATGTCACCGATAATATAAGCCAGTTTCCCCAGGAGACTGATATGATGTGATAAGATAACCATGAGATGAATTACTGTCATTCATTTTCATAATCTTTGCTTAAATTCTTCTGGCATAGAAATTGTAACAAAAAGTTTGTCAATTAGATTGGTGGAGGATGTAACTATACTAATTATATGCGTTGCAACCCATCCGGATATGGGAAAAAAGCCTAAAACATAATGGGGTAGATCCAGAACTACGTTTGCCATACGTTTATTCGCGTAGCGTATTTTCATGCGCGTAAATTCGTTACACTCCCCTCGGCACACCCCTTGAACGTACGTAATTTGTCAAGATACGCTTTCCAAACCCTAGCTTAACTTTTGCCAACGTAACCGCATTCATACGCACACGTACGTATGGGCTGAACGAATTTACGCAGCTAAGCACGCCCATATTGTACACTTTAAATACAACCCCCCGCCTACTTCACGTATTTCAGACGTATTTTGGAGTAATGTAAAATTGGCACGCCCACATGTAAGTATTTACATGACACATACGTGAATGGCCCATACGTTCACAATTACGCTACGTTAATATGCGTATTTTCTATGATGCGCAGTGCGTACAAAACAGCGATTTGCGCGTAAATTCGCTCGGAAGCGTTGTTCTGGATCAGGCCCAATGTGGCAGCCCCACAATGGTAGCACCCCTTTAATTGATAACTTGGGAAAACCTATTTTAATTGGTGGTTCCGGGCTGTTACTGGGCAGGCTTTGGTGGCTGGCGCATGGGAAGAGTTGCTAGGCAACAGGTCAACAGCGCACGGGCAGTGGCATGAGCTGGGTCTAGAAGGTTCTGGCCAGAGGAGAAAGAGCAGGAAAAAGCAGTTGGAAAGAGTCAGTTGGTGCGGAGAGTTAGTGGTGGCAGGGTGTAGGAGATCGGTGCTGGTGTGAGCTGCGTCCTGTGATTTACCTGAGGTGGTGTTGGCGGCACTTTCCTGAGGGAATGGAGATTCGGTGTCCCTGGGTGCTGTGGCCAAGGAGTGTGTAGTAGATTGCTGTAGTGTCGGAGGTGTGTTTTCGTTGGAGCGGAGAGCCAGAAAAGTGAGGTGGAGACGGTCCGGAGAGTGTGCTGGGTGGCTGTGGAGCGGAGCCGGTGTCGGTGCGGAGCCTGTGAGATGGGAACTGGGGAACAGCGTCAGGGGTGAATTGGAAGTGTGCAGTGAAGGAGGAGACAGAAAGCTGTTGTGGAGAGTGTGCCGGAGAGGTGACAGAGAAAAAGGTAGAGAGCTGCAGTGAGAAGTAAGCCGGGAAAGTGGCAGAGAGCGAGAGCAAGGAGTACAGCTGATAGACGGTCCTGAGGTATTGGGTAGTAGAAGCAGAAAGGAGAAAGGTTGAAGCGATGAAATAAAGTTGAGGGGCCAATATATTAAGCTGGTAACAGTGAATTGGTGGTGTTTGGCAGAAAGGAGGAAAGGAGAGTCATGCTGAAAGGCCGTAGCTGCACTCAAGGGAGAGTATGAGGAAAAGAGAAATATATAT
>WWET01000190.1:574595-585072 GCA_011038615.1 Limnodynastes dumerilii | reverse complement strand
AAAAAAAAAAAAAAACCGGCGATGAAGTCAGCAAATCTTCTTGTTGCGCCAATCTGAAACTGATGCCCCTTCTGCACTGGGTGTATCCAATAAGTAATATATTAATTAAGGTAAAGGACGTACAAAGTGTCTCAGAGGGCAGTCAGCAAGGTGAGTGTCTGGTACAATATTTCCTGAAATAAAACTCTGATATGGCTACTGTAGCTACCCAAATGGGCCAACAGACAAGAGAGAGCTTGCAACGTCTCTATAGTAATGCCAGGCAGGGGTGCATATCCGTTGCTTAAGCTTGATGAAGTGATTCCCCAATCTGGAGTGGAGATGCCCAGGGCCACCACAACCCAGTCAAGAGTGCTCCCAATGCTAGCAGAAAATATGAAGGGGGGGAGGGGGCAACATGGGCCTCACGTGTATGATGAAGCCAGACCGGGACCGTGGACTCCAGACCCGCCAGACCCCTCACCACGGCTGTTGCCCAAGACTCCTATCTCCCAGGCGCAGCCCTTGCAAAACAAGCGCCTCTCCCCACACCTCTCACTGCCAGCCGCTCTGTACTCTGGCCTCTGCTCAGCACCACTTGCCCCCGCTGTTGTCTCCAACACCACTCTCCCTCTGAACGCCGGATCCGGGGAAGCAATCTGTGTCTCAGGACATCAGCTGCTCCAGGCCACCTTCTGCCTTCACTCCGACTCTAGATGAATGCAGCGCCCCGCCTTCTATGCAGACCCGCGTCGTTAGGCCTCCACAGTGTCCTCCAACGCCTTCCTCCAGCCAGTGGCAGGTCCCAGGGCAGCGGTCCGCGTCACAATCCCAGGTGAGTCCCGATACCGTCTGGGGTGTTCGAGTCTGCTAATCAAGAGCAAGATCTCCTCCGGCGTCTCGTTACCCTCCATCACTGGAAGGATGAGGCGCACGTGGATGCACAGGCCTCAGTGCAGTAGGCCGGACTCCGGGGTCTATAAATAGCTCCCGATGATCCCAATCTGCTAGGCAACCCTTAGCAGGAGCGTCTGGCAGGTGTTAGCAGGCGACCAATGCCCCCAACACTCCAATGGCCACCGATAAACGCTGCTTTCTCAGGAGCCGAGATAAAATGCGGCCATCTATGTGCGCCGCCCACCGGAAGTCTTCTGTTGTTTTTTTAATTGTTTTTTAATTTTATAAAAAATTTTTATTTTTTTTTATTTTTAAACACATCTTGTATTTACATATATTCCGTGCGGTCTCCCCATATATATACCACTTTTTCTCCTCCTAATAACAGCTAATAGAGGGAGAAAAAGGGGGTTATATGGGGAGATTGCTGGAATAGAAGCCTGAACAGCAGTCTGAGATGGCGTTATTTTAACTCTCAGAGCAGAGTGTAAAACTCCGATCTGAGGGTTAGTAAATAGTTTAAAGCGCCGGCCCACATTGAGAACAACGGGCCAGCGAGCACAGGACTAGTTTGAATGCATCGCCATGGAAACTGTTGATTTCCATGGCGGTGCAGCGTTAGTAAATAGTAAAAATTTTGGGAATTATAACTTCATAACTCCACAAAATGAACTTTTTAAAGCTTTGTAAATAGAGCCCATAGTTTGTTACAAAAAAAAAAAAGACGTGTCACAGCAGCCTCTTGGAATTTTTAAGAAGAGTGGGTGGGGAGAGGTATGGAAAGGAGCCAGGAAGGGCTTCTTAAGAAGGAAAATACGCACAGGAAGTTGGGGAAGCCCTAGGCCACTCCTAAGTAAAATAAGGGGGAGGTGGCATGGGAGGGAGCTTTAATTAGGATACATGCTTATCCACATCTTCTTACAGCTTTCTCAGCTGTGACTTAGGTCCAAGGTCACTGGCAAGGCCTAGACATGGTTATGATATACACACAACAGTGTAAACAGACTAAAAAATAACTAACAACCTTAAAAGGAAAAGCAGAGCCAGTTGTGTTTGTAAAGACCTGGTCTACTTCAATCCCTCTTCCTCTATTCACTGTGAAATAATTCCATGTTACAAAACAATAACACAAATCACACTAGGAAAATGCCTCATGAAATTGTTGGGTTTACATTAAACAATAAAGAATACTGTTATATTCTGTATAGTATTATGTAAGATAAAGTTGGTTGTTGATACTCATTATAACTAATGTAAGAGAGAGACGTCATACTGTCACTCTTACGCCTCTTTGCTGTAGAACTTGCTTCAGGTGCTCTCCTCAATCACACTCCAACCACCACAAAGGACAGTGACTCTGTATGCTAGTTATCAGCTAAGCTTTGCTAGCTTCCAAAATTGTGGGGCAGTAGTCACAGACAGTGAAGTAACTACCATGGGTAGTTACCTCTCCACAGGGAGTGCAGCTATGATTCCCAGAAAAGGTGGGGAGAGGGGGGGTGGCACTCACTGAACTCTAAGAAAGCTGTCAGCAGCTGGTAGCTTAATAGAACAATCTATGGGCCTGATTCAATTAGCCGTAACCGACATTTTTTTTGTAAAGATTTTTATTCGCATCTCATAGAGACACGCATAAAAATCAGCTACTGTAATAGATGCGCACCAAAAATAAACGGGAAAAGTTTGCGGTGTGCATTTTCCCGTCTATTACGGTACTTGAATTTAGGTAGCACCTGAATGTCATTGAATCAGGCCCTACGTTTGAGTGTTAATTAACATTGCCACTGTTCTAAATGTTGTTCTAGACTTGACCTGCCTCCTTGCATTGGAGCCCAAGTCGGTCAACTTCACCCCCTGCTCAGAGATATTGCAAACTCCATAATTAAGTACAGGATAAGACTGAGGGACACTTCTAACTTATGCCACATAGTAGTTTTCCTGATATAACATCTACGTTCCACTGATTTGTCATTAAATAAAAGAAGATAATTAACTTGGCTTTATATTTACGGCATGTGTGAGTTACATGGTTTATAATAAGGTTATGACAGGTTCTGTAAATTTAATACAACCCAAATAAGACTACACTATCCACAAAGAACATTATAAGTGCCTATGTTTTGTTTAATAAGCCACAGGAACGATACAACCTACAAGCTATAAGGGGGTGGCAGAAACCTACTTATAGTGGGTAAGGGTAGTTATAGTGGCATATAGTGTATTTAGTGAATTGTATAATGTGAACAATATTGTATAGTGTGTGTGTGTGTGTGTGTGTGTGTGTGTGTGTGTGTGTGTGTGTGTGTGTTTGGATAAGCACAATTGCTAATATTCAGGCCCACTGACACCTGTAGTTCCCCCAGAAAATTCTATTTCAATTTTATTTTCATACTTTCTATTGAGAGTCTGTACGATGCCCAGATGTAAGTGCTTCAGTCTCCTTTAAGCATTTAGATAACTGATTTTATGCTCTACATTTTTCTTGTAGGTTTACAGCTAATCTCATCTCCGGAGTGCTTGATTACAAAACTTTATTGGATCTGTAAGTAGACATTCTTCCCATAATTTAGAACCTGGGTAATACACATGAGTGTTTTTTCTAATTCTAGTAATTAAATTATGACATTATTAATAGGGCTGAAATAGCTAGCTAATTTATTTCTGTTGAGCAGCAATATAAAATATATTAATTAACATATGGTTCCTTCTAATTGTGCAATAGAAGTAAATGTGGTTTATGTGCAATATAAGTTAAATGAATTATACTTTTCTGGCTAATTGAGGAGCAAACATACATCAGTCACATTTTGCAATGCACAAGAGAACTGAAAACATTCCAACACAGGCCTATGTACAGTAAGGGGCTTATGTCTGTAACTAAACACAATTGGTTTTGCTATAACTGAACAGATTTAATCATGCAGTGTAATGACATTGGGGTAGATCCAGAACTACGTGTGTGCGTACGTATTTTCGCGGTGCGTATTTTCGTACACGTAAGGTCGCTACACTCCCCACGGCACACCCCTTGCATGGACGTATTTTGTCAAATTACGGGACCCAAACCCTACCTTAACTTTTCCTAACGTAACAGCATACGTCCGCTAACGGGCGTACTGACTACGCGAACGTACGCAGCTTAGCACGCCCATACTGTACACTTTAAATACCACCCCCCGCCTACTTCACGTAAAACGCAGGTATTGTTCACTAACATAAATTTGGCACGCCCACACGTAAGTATTTACGTTTGAAATACGTGAATCACCCATACGTTCTAAAATACGCTACGTAAATGTGCGTATTTTCTGTGTTACACATGCGCAGTGCGTACAAATCTGCGAATTTACGTCTCCGCCACACGTAAATTCGCGGAAATGCGTAGTTCTGGATCTGCCCCATTGATAACAATAACGATGATGATGATACAACCACCCATGTGCTGATCACATATTCTAAACAGATGTTTTATATGGCTCAGAACAGGTGACTCAAGTGTGTGTTTTGTGTGAATCTGCTTTCAATTGCTAATAAATTGCTCACAGTTTGATCCTGTATGATGTTTGTAAAGGTTGTGATCAGTGTAAAGAGAAGAAGACAGAGGAATGCTGGAAAATGCTGGGAGAAAAATTGCTTTTATTGGTGCCTATATTGCTACGCATTGGGGTTAACATATATAGGAATCTTTTTAGTGATACATTGCTTTGGCTAGTTAATAACAAACATCATAAAGTTTCAGAAGGGTTAGGGCCAAAAATCACACTTTTGTCACACAGTAAGTTGCTACCTTTGTGTAAAAAATAAAAATTTGCCTCTGGGTGCAATGAAAACATCTAGCACCTAAATTAATCATGTAAATGTATTCATTACAGGACAGCAATTATTAACCCTAATTTTATAATCATACTTCTGAGGGGCATTTTGTGGTAGTGGCACCCCTGATGTGCTTATGTGACAGACAAATCATTTTGCATGGGGGAACGAGCAACTGATGGATGAAGGCCACTATAATTTATGTAAAAACAGCATGGGGAAATATGCATCTGTAAAATAAGAATATCACTGAAGTGAGCCCGTTATTATGTCGGTAGCAAAATGTTATTTGTAACACTGCTAAAGCCATATTGTTTGGTGGTAATCTCCAGTTAAATTGCAGTGACTACATTAATAAGAGGAGATAAATGCTCCCTTTTACCAAACAGTGAGAACAGCAATTCACCTGACACCTGGCTTAATAAAATAGCACAAAAAGTATAAAGCATTGGGAAAAATATGGATGGTAATGGACAATGTCGTCAGACTAAATACAAAATGGCCAGAGCTATTTTCACTTTTTTCTTTATATTTGACACATTATTTCTGTATAGATACACGTGACACAACGGTATCCAGCCAGAAATACATCTACAAATGTGTACAGTTGCTCATGGCTGTTGTATGCAAGGCCGTTAAAAGGATTTAAGTCTATACTGTATATTTTTAGTATGTGTCTTTTAGTTTTACATCATGACATTAAAGTATTAATTGAGAGGTAAGTAAATAATTTATACTATACACCATCACACCAACTAACATAAACTATGGTGGACTGCCATTATTCAGTTCTCATGTTGCGATATTGGACCAGATTCACTCCTAAGAAACTGCGGCTTGTTAGGCGGTATTTTTAAGTTTTAACCTACGCATGCGTAGTAGGTTTTTTTTTTTACATTGACTACGTACCACTTAGGTACATGGATTGACTATGTATGGCCTTTAAAGGCTGCATGTAGTTTCTTAAGAAAGAGGAGGCATGCCATGGCAGCCTCCATGGGGCGTTATCAAAAGTGGGTGGAGGAAGCATGTAGATTAGGCAGGAAGGGGTCGAGGTTTGTGCATATTTTCCAAATTTAAGAGGGAAAATAAGCACAGGAAGATAAGGTAGCCTACGGCACATAAAAACAGCGACGGGCCGGGTGAGTGGACTGGACAGGTAGGTGCGGACACGCTACTTATTTCACAGTGTGAATCTGATTTATTGCTATCAGGTCAAGACACAAACAATGTATTCTCTGTCTCTCTGTCTCTCTGTCTCTGTCTCTCTCTATATATGTATGTATATATATATATATATATATATAGCAATCGTAGAAATGCCCGGCACTCACTGTCTTGTAATTAAAGAATAAACAACACAAATAGGTTTTCCATAGGTTGTGTTGCATATTCTTCTTTAAAAACAAGACAGTGAGTGTGGGACATTTCTATGATAGCTATATTGGTATATATCCAGTCAGAGCACCGCTGCACTTAGGCTGAACCTCGGGAGAAGTGCCCTTCATTATCTGTGTGTATATATATATATATATAGTGATATACTGTATAGCCAGTACATAGATATTTATAGCCAGTACAAATACCAGTACTTTTGTTTGTCTGTTAAGGTCCTCTCTTCTTTTAGCAGTGTGTACACATGCAACTAAAGTTATATATGTATATGAAGTGACTATAATATTAATAATAGGCCTAAGCCTCTTGTTGCCTGAGTGTTGGTATGTAACAGAGTTGTTTTCTTGAATGTTCTAGGCATGCTTTGCCAGTAGACTATGCACGTGGTCAGTTATCAGGACAGCCTATGTGCATGAAGCAGTACTACGGGCTTTTCTCTTCCTACCGTCTTCCAGGGTGCACCAAGGATACTCTTGTGGCTCAGGAAAGCAGTATTATGCCTGAACCAGAGCACATCATCGTTGCATGTAACAACCAGGTACTTCTTTTTTTGTTTTCAATTCAGAAAACATTTGTCTGTTATTATGATAAAAAAAATTCTACCTTCTCCACTGTACAGGTGTTCCCCACATTCTTTATATACAAAATGCTGTTTCAGATATAAGAAATTGTTACACAAAATGTGAATTTTTAGAATTAATTTGAAGGCTAATTAGTAGGTGCTTACAAGGCAGGGATATCCTGCACATCTAAATCTAAAGCAAAAGCATACCCCTGATTTCCTGTGAGCTACATTGCGATTACCTTGTGACTGCCAGTAACTAGCTGCTCTGTTTGATCAATCACTGCACTGGATTCATAGAGGATGCCTCCTGTATCCACACGTCTGTGCTTGCTCTTGTGAGACCACTCCCAGCTCTTTGTTGTTCGAATACCCGCATTAACTGTATGTTGTTATAACCCTTCCCATTTGCAACCCTGTACTCGGATGCATGTTATTGCACAAAGCACAAAAACATGCCTTTCTTTTATAAATGCAAGCACTAAGGGAACACCCATGCCTGGATCCAGTCCTATATTGGTACTATGCATGTTATACTATAAATCACTACTATCACATTTGGAAGGAAGAATTGCCCCCCTCCACCCCTGATGCCCTTGTTTACAAGTAATGTTGTGGAGACTGGGGGGGGGAGTGTAGACCAAAAGCAGGGCTGTATCTAGGACTGTCATCCTTGGTGCCAAGCTGAAAGAGAGGGGGGATTAAATTCATGTTAAAGGTTCAATTGATAATCAGGGTGTGGGGGTGCTATCATTGGGTGCGGGTCTGTCAGAACAGGGTGCCCTGTGGCACACAATCTGCACCAAAATCTATGTTCTTAGATCAACCTTTTTTCTGTCTCTCTTTTTTAAAAAAAATCTGTGGGGGGAGGGGTGTTGCGACGAGGAGGTAGGTGGGGGCCTTAGGGGATGGGGGGGTCATGTACAAATCCTGCACAAGGACCCCCTTAATTCTTAAAATGCCCTTGGGTGCCATATTTCCTATTTTCCTCTATCGGAAAAATTTACAGCATCCAGTGGTCAAAGTGTAATTTTAGAAGTGGTGGTATGGACATATGGAATTGGCAATATGAAAATTTTGAAATAATAGAAGTGAATGGAGATTTAAAGCTTATTAATTAAATCAGTGGGAGAAGTGACGGTATTAAATACCCCCCTATACTCCCTCACTTAGAGCCCTGGCTACATCTTTTCTTGGATGCAACACTCAGAAACACATGGAACAGATACAAATTCCACATAAGCCTAATCAAGATTTGACCATAGTGCAGTGAGGTAAAATGTTAACCACAGTATAGGGGGAGGCAGTATAAAAAATAAAAAGACACAGATCTGTTGCTTGTCTGTAATCAGCACCATTGCACTCACATATTATTATGACTGTGGGAATAAACTGTACACTGAGACTGGATTATGTAGTCTCATCATTTTACACTTGCAGACCTAGAAGCAGACACTTTCAGACTTTACAAATTAGTTCTCTTGCAAAGTGACAGAGATATCTCCACCTCTGCCACATTTTGCATCAGTGCTCTGTCCCTGTATTATTCAATGAGGATGGCTCTCTGTGGGTATCTAGCAAACTTCAAAAGCATTATTTTATTTTATTATGGCATTAGCACTGTAAATACATGAGAGACATATTCTATGCTCATCCACATTGGCAGATGTATTTTTTCGACAATGCGTGTGCTGTTACAAACACAGTGAAGGCCCTGACCAGTATTATCTCCTAAATAATTATAATGCAACCTACATTTTATTTTATGCTTAATTACTATAACAAAAACATTCAATAGTACAATACTATATTAGTCAATGAATCATTTTTCATTTGCACTGCACACTGGTTAAAAGAGCGCAGCCAAATTTACAGCAGAACATATGGGGCTCTGTTTACAAGCTTCATTTTCATACAGTAGTGCCTGTTTTGAAGTAAAAACTAGCACTATCGCATAATATCGCATACAAATTAACTTTTTCATATTTTCTAAATGCCGGAGCGGAGATTTACACTAGCGTTATGGATAAGTATTCCAGCAATGTCCCCCATGCTATAACCTTACATTATCCCCCCTCGCATACTATAACCACACATTACCCCCACCCCACATGCTACAACCTCACATTACCTCCACCCTGCATGCTATAACCTCACATTACCCCCACCCTGCATGCTACAACCTCACATTACCTCCACCCCGCATGCTATAACCTCACATTACCCCCACCCTGCATGCTACAACCTCACATTACCTCCACCCCGCATGCTATAACCTCACATTACCTCTACATATATACAGTCCTACAGATACAGTACATATACTCTACCCACACATTACACCCCCACTGTGCCCACATAATATTACCATTACACTCAACCCCCACATGCTATAACCTCACATTACCCCCACCTCCCATGCTATAACCTTACATTACTCCGCCTCGCATACTATAACTACACCACTCCCCTCACATACAATAATTACATATTACCCCCCTCTCACATACTATAATTACACATTACCCCCCCTCCCCCTCACATACTATAATTACACATTACCCCCCCTCCACCTCACATACTATAATTACACATTCCCCCCCTCCCCCTCACATACTATAATTACATTACTCCCTCCCTCACACACTATAATTACATTACTCCCCCCCTCACATACTATAATTAAACATTACCTCCCCACACACACACAGACACATACTATAACCTCACATTACCCCCTCTTCCCCTCATACTTTAACCCCCAAAGAGCTTTTATAAGTCTCTTACCTGTTTCGTGTTCTTCTTCACCTTCCGTCCTCTGCGGCGCCTCTTCTTCTGTATGACGCTGACGTCAGTGTCACGCAGCGTCAGCGTCGGCGGTACACAAACACAGTGCCCGGACCGTTGCGTCCAGGCTTTGTGTATGTGGTTGCTATGGCAACACAAACACAGTACCCGGGCGTCCAGGCACTGTGTATGTATTGCCATAGCAACACACACGCAGTGCCCGGGTGCAGCGGTCTGGGCACTGTGTATGTGACAATACAGTAATACTATTCCCGGACATTGGGGTAGATCCAGAACTACGTCCGTCTTCCATAGACGGACATAATTCAATAAACAGTAGCTACTGCGCATGCGTAGTAGCTATTGTACGTAATCTGCGTATCGTTTTGATATGTAGATTGCGTATATGCACAAGTGAGTGTGGCCAGTCTATGGAGGTGGAAGTTTAGGTCTGGCCGGAGGTTGCGAGGGGAGTGACTGTTTATTCTGGTGGGTGTAACCTGTTCCGACCTGCCACTTAGATGCATATATTTGCGGCCCGATCGCCGATGGATCTGAATCAGGCCCATACTGTGCATACCTAGTACTCCAACATATGCACAGAAACCATGGCTGACTGATTCACAGACATGGACAACTGACTTAAGACTGACTCATGCATCGGCAAAGAATGAGTCCTGCATGTATGGCTAGAGGGGCAAGACTCTTAATGCAAATGATCAGCACACAGGCTAATAATGTACAGTAGGGATTGATCCCGAGTTAGGACTGATTCATAAGTGCGCGTGCCTTGGCTAAGGAAACATACACACGGAAGATAAGGTAGCCCCCTACCACTCTTAAGTTGATTTCCGTATAGTTCTATGCAGCCTATGCTTCTTACCTCTATGTTTTTAATGCCCTAAAACCTTTTCCGCTATAGAAAACATTTTTGTTTACAATAAATAAAATATTTTAATTTAAGTTTTTTTATTGCATTATTAAAATAAAGCATAATATAATATAAAGTATAATATATATTTTAATAAAAACAATTAACAAAAC
>WWET01000190.1:547990-565899 GCA_011038615.1 Limnodynastes dumerilii | reverse complement strand
GCAGGAATGTATACAGAATTACCATGTCTGTTCCTAATAACAATGTTCCAACTATTGATTTTGCCAACAATTACTAAACTTAGATTTTAATTAATTACCCTCATATATGCACATATACTCATAAATACAATAAATGTGATATATAAGAAGAATCTGATGACCTCTATCAACTTCTCATCAAAGTCTGCTTAATGAACAGACTGTCTCATGAAATCTGACTCCTCCACCCTGTTATTTTAATAAAATAAAATTATACCTGAATCTCCTTCTTCTCAGAAAACTGTAGTTCCCTGCTGTTCAACTTATCTCACTCTCTCTCTCCTTCTCTTCACTCCAACACTCCCTCTATTAGTACTTTAGCATCTTTTTTCCTGACTGTTTCGTTATCACCAACGCTCCCCTCAGCTGTTCTCTTGTCATCAACACTCTCTCCCTCTATCCGTCTCCCCAGCTCCTTCTCCTCAGCTGCTCCACTGACTCAGCTGTTCTGTAATGCTCTCTCCTTTCAATTCACTCTCTTTTCCTCAGTTGTCTCGCTGCCACATATGCTGTCTGTCCTGTAAGTACCTTCTTTGGCTTCCCCAATATCTCAACACACACTCCATCTCTCAGCACTACTCCTTCTGCCCTTTCCGACCCTCTCTCTGATGATCTGTCTCAGCTGCACACCACTGCCTCCTCTCTCCGTCCGTCCCTCACACACATTTCAACTAACTGAAAAATCAGTGCCTCTCCTACTTCTTCCCCCAAAGTTTCTAGAGGACCTTGCGCTACACCACGTACGCCACTGTTTACTGGATGTTGCCAGCCAACTTATTACATTAGTGGAAATAAAAATTTTTTATAAATAAATAACAGGTGACCTACAATTCCTAATCTATCATTTGCCTCCTCCTGCTCAGCATGAAATCAATAGATTTTGTCCGAGCACCTCAGAAATATTTGTCCTTTTATTTCCGAAATTATTTCCAAAACTATTAAAGAATACTTCCTAGGGCTCAGCTGTATTAGCTGACAACAGATTTATCATACTGTGCGTGCTAACAGAATACATACACATTTTTTACCTCATCCAGACTTAAGGTCGTTTTACATATGCATACGTGCCTGAGTTACGCACTATTAAGGATAATGCACTTCCCCTGGCACTCCCCTCTCACGTACTTAGCTGACTCATGTGTTCAGAACCCTGCCATAACTTTTCCTTGCATATCTCTGTGTGTACGTAATGCCTTGTCGTACATAAGTGCCTGACTCAGCCCATACTGTACAATTTTAAATGCCTCCCCCCGCCCACAATATGTTAAAGCTACAATGAGTAACATCTGCCGTATGCATGCACAGTGCGTTCCCACAGCCAGATTTACGTATGCCGCGGGTGTAAATTGCCTGTCGTTATTAAATTTGGATCAGGCCTTATGACTGGATCCTAACCTCTACCCGATAGACGATTTACCCGCCCAAATTGCTTAAGTCGGGTGTCTGGACAAAGGTGTGTATGCGTCTGACAGATGTTTCACAATGGATGTCCATGTGTACGGAACTTAGTTCTGTATGCATGGATATCCATCAGACAGGACGGGGCGTCCTCTCCTCCCTGCTAAACTAGGTGGGCAGGGGGGGAGCATCTAAATATTACAGTAGAGGTGGGTTTAGTGTCATATGTTCATTTCACACAGTCATTCCTAAATTTGTTCAAATCCATGACTTTTACATGCCACCTATGCTGTTCTTTCTAGCACAGTATAACCAAAAGGAATCATGAGCAATATGTACAGAAATAATTACAATGATATGATAAGCAGTATTACACTCTTATTGCCCTACTTTAGAAATTGATGGCAGACAGACATGTATTTGTCAGGGGTTTTCTCCTTTGCATTTTATCAAACGTGTTGCTCTTTTTCCAGTTTTTTGTACTGGATGTTGTTATCAACTTCCGCCGCTTGAGTGAAGGAGATCTATTTACACAGCTCAGGAAAATTGTGAGAATGGCAGAAAATGAAGAGGAAAGACTTCCACCAATTGGTTTATTGTCATCGGATGGAAGAACAGAATGGGCTCAGGCACGTGAGGAGCTAATGAAAGGTTAGGAAGTCAAAATTGTTAGCCATTTGCTAATAAAGCAAAAACATATACACAAAAAACACATCTAACCCAGCAAACAAAATATTACTGTCATGGATCACAATGCTAAAACAGATGAGCATAATATTTTCCTATTCTTCTTCAAACGTATGGTCAGTAGACAAATGACAGCAAAGCAAGACAATTCATCCTACAAAATGGAACATTGAAGATGATAAAAAAGTAATATTGTGTTGTATACATCTCTCAAACCATGAAAAGGATTGATAGTTCTCACCCCAAAATGTTTAGTTAATATTATTTATTAACAGGTTTTTATATCATGCTATCAGATTATGTAGCGCTTTATAGAGAATATTTCACATTCACATCAGTCCCTGCCCATTGGAGCTACATTCTAAGGTCCCTAAACACAGACACACACAGACACACACAGACACACACACACACATTAAGGTAAATTTATTCAACAGCCAATTAACCTATCAGCATGTTTTTGGAGTGTGGGAGGAAACTGGAGCATCTGGAGGAAACCCACACAGACACAGGGAGAACATACAAACTCCACACAGATAAGGCCTTGTCCGGATATTGAACTCATTACCACAGCGCTGAGCCACTGTGCTACCCCATTATATTATTATAATATATTATATATAATATATATAATAATTAATGGTCTACTTCTATTCTCATATGCATGTTTTTGTGGGTCTATAATATCCCATGACATTTCATGTGTTGCGACATTATGATGGGGCGCTAGTGATTTCCAAGCATTTTATATTGTCAAAAGGCAGACATATAATAAAAGTGCATTTTATAAATTGGATACATTTCTTATATCTATAAACATAGTATTATTTTACTGCCAATTTTATTAATAACACAATACTAAGTCCTAACCCATTTAACCCCCAATGTAATATTAATGAGAACCCTGAGATTTATCTTGTGCTAATTAAACCAGTCACAACAAATGAAAGATAGCATTAAGCTTGGTATATTTGTAAAAAGCCAGGCAAAAATGAACAAAGGACATGGATTTATTAACTGATCAATACTATATTTATGTTGCTAATTTACTAATCTATACTGTATTCGTTGGATACACTGACCTACTGATCTCAATCTAATGAAGCATTTCAGAATCTTGCTCCTAATTTAATATCTTTTCTGTTCTAGTTACTGAAGGTGTTAATAACATTAATGTAAACTTAGATTATTAGGAAATGTATATACATAACCTTGAGACATAGTATATTAGCCTTAGTTGTTGTTCAGACCAAACATTGACATGAATAAATTGAAGAAAAATGTTTGATTCATGGAACCATTGTAACTTTCACACTTAACAGTCTACTGAGTTTACAGAGAATGGTACAAAATGAAAATGCAAGGAGGATGAGACATAGTGGTCTGTCTCACATTAGGCACTTTTGCTAAGGGTTAGCAGGCTAAGTGACAGAGATAAAAAGGGGGAAACTGGTACCAAACTACAACCTTCCAATGGGCGTTGATGTCTGAATGCCGTCTTGAAGAAGAGAGGTGCAGACATAAATTATGTGTCTAAAGGCATCCTGACACCTAAATTATGCTTTTGACAGAAGAGAATAATTAGAGTGTTTTCAGATGAGAGGAAGACAACAGTAACCAAAAAAATCACATGTAGTGGCATGAAGCATCATATTATTGGAAATCTTACTGTAATAGGAACAGAAGACCACACTGGGTTCCACTGTAGACCACTAAGAACAGGGATTGTGGAAACACATAGCTGTGATATGTAGATTAGGTAGATAGTAGGGGCAATTTTATTTTTATTTTTTAGAAACATATTGATGGAATCACTTGCTTCCAGGTTCAATCTTCCTGCAGCCTAATATACCATGGGGTCTAATACGTTTAGACAGCTGAAATAGAAGGAACATCTCCATGTTTTGAATTTTTGCTTCTGTGTGGTAATAAAAATAAAGAAGAAAAAAGATGGTGTATCTAGGTGCACCAAGGTTGGTAGGTATGATAGAAACTAAGCAGCTGTAGGTGGGGGAAGTCTTAACTATTCCTCCATATAGTTTAAAGAAAAAGCAAAGAAAACCACAGCGCTTTAGATTGTATAATATAATACTATTCACCCATATGAAAATATAAAATACTGAACAGCAGATAAAGTCTAAATATTTATTAGTAGACACATAGGGCCTGATTCAATTAATTTATGTTATTCAACTGTGCAACTGCAGTTTGAATGATACATAGTTGCCTTGAATGTTACTATTGGATTGCAACTTATTCATCTCGTGGAGAAACGTGTGCTTATTGGATATAATCATACGGAACAGAGTGCCTTTGATTTACCAGTGTCTACATGATCAGTGCCTTGCTCAAATTGTCCACTTTAACGCTACATTGCACAGGAACTCAGCTGAACACACAGTTTTACATTGTTTGTTTATTGTGTGGTTTTTTAGACTTATTTAATAATTCTTTGATTATTATGTGTCTACTAATAAATATTTAGACTTTATCTGCTGTTCGGTATTTTATATTTTCATATTGGTGAATAGTATTATATCATATTATCTATAGCAATGTGGTTTTCTTTGCTGCTGTGTGGTATTTATGAAATCCAGAGGACCACAGAAAGCATTGATTTATCTAGGGCTGGTCTGCTGCCCTCTTAACCTGAGTGTCCACATAGTTTTCTGTGTGGACACCATCTTAGTACTAGAAAGATAGGCCATGCAAGGGTCTACTAGATGTATATGTAGTATTTATAATCATTGACATAACCATAATCCACTATTCTGGACTGATTTATAAATCTATTCTGAACTGTTGATGTATATTTCCAGACTCCACAAACCGTGACTCTCTAGACATGATTGAAAGATGTATGTGTTTGGTGTGCCTGGATGCACCAACGGGTGTGGAGCTTAATGACACCAAGAGAGCCTTACAGCTTCTTCATGGTGGAGGTTATGATAAAAACGGGGCCAATCGATGGTACGACAAGCCCATGCAGGTAAATTCCTCTTTTGTGGTTCAGATATTAATCTAGGTAAACCTTTAAATATTGTTAAAAAGAAATATGCTGCCTATATGCTCCATCCTAGTGTTGTTCCCTCCTCTCCTCTTACTTCATAGCCTCTTGTCCCCCTCTGCTACACTTTTACCCCGGCCCCACCTGGTGGCTCCCTCTCAACCTCTCACTACGCTTTATCCCCTCCTCCCTGATCTGCCAATCTTGACACCTTGCATTTTGCCTTGCTGTCTGTGCTTGTTTCACTCTATTGTATTTTTGTGATATTTTTATATTTATATTGTATTTTATTATGTACTATGCTGTCCATCCCTACCCTGTATGTCTGTACTATATTTTGTTGTATTTTGTATGGCGCTGCGGACACCTTGTGGCGCCTTATAAATAAACGATACAATATTAATGATAATAATACAAGTTTAAAAACAAAACAACATGCTTTAGCTCACAGGTTGTAGCTATAAGAGAGATGATAGAGGGCATAAAAGCACAAATAGCAAAGCTATGCATGCCAGTTGTGCTGTCTGGGCAGATTCTCTTATTCAATAAAATGATATGGAAAATCAAAAATATTCATGATTTTTTCTGTTTTAAACCTTTGTTGAGTGTATAACAGTTGGTAGATGGTTTACTAATTTTGTCCGGGCAGCCTAAGATGGCTGCCGTTCTCCATTTTTTTTATGTGCATTTATGTATACTTCTTATTAAAACTTTGTAGAACCATATGTTACAAGGTCAAGACATGCTGATATGGGTGTGCTTGGTATGTGATACTAACAATACCCAACGCTAGCCTATACTGCGCATATGTGGAATGTAAAAATCAGTTAGATAAAAAGTACCAATTAACTTGCTTAAAACATGTTTATAACCTAATAAGGGATCCTGGAGACCCAGTTCTGTTGCTGTCTGGTTAAATAGGTCTTAGCACAAGGTCAGCATGCCTACAGAAATGTCCACTTGACCTATCCAGCTCGACAACAATCGAGATAGGGGCTCCCGGATGCCTATTGAACATTATCAAGCCGTAACTACCAGCCAATGCTAAAGGATTATTCAATGTATATTGCTTAATTCTTTATTAAACATTATAGTTGAGTAAGAATTGTCTTGTGTTGTCTCCTATAAATCCTGGTATTTAAAAAATTTCTCTGCTACCAACTTAGGTCTGTCAGCAGCAATAGGGCCTTAACTAGGGGGGGAGTGATAGGGGCGGTCGCCCAGGACATAAAGTCGAAGTGGGGCAGCATTAAGTTAATCTTTAAGGTTAAACTGGTAACTAGTTTAGGGTTGGGGGCACCATTTGCAGTTTTTGCCCCTGGCGCTAAAATTTCTAGTTACGGCTCTGAGCAGCAATTTTTATCCAATATGTAGGGGATACCACACCATTTTTATTGTAACTTCTTGAGTTTCATATGTCCCTATAGTAAGCAGCAATCTGTCTAGGTCAATCGCTCAATCAAAACGGTGCACACATTTTTTTAAAAACAATATTCCTCCGTTGTTCAGGGAATCTTTTATAGAGCAAGGAACAAAAGAGAGGTATTTCTTTTATAGAGCACATCTAATATAGTCTCACCATATGACAATATGTCACATGATAAATACTGCTATTTGTGTACACTCTATACAATCATTGAGCCAATCAGTCGCTAATCGTTAATTGTATTGTGTACAACCACCTTTAGTCCAAATACATTTTTGATTGTTTGGTGTGGTTTTATGCCAACGTGTATAATTGAGCTTTGTATTTTTACTTTATAAACCAACTGAAGGGGATTCCAGAAGGCACAAGAGAAAATTTTACTCTGAAGAATTTATTACACATGATGGTTACTAGGGTAAAACAATAATATTGGCATTAATAGAAAAAAAAACAATAACAAAAATATTGTAAGCTTTCAAAAACATTTTTTATTGCTCCTAATAGTCAGTCAGTGCCTTTTATATCTACTGAAACAGTCCCCATTTAACACTTACATAAATAGCCACAATCCACAAAAACTAACATGTATTAAAATATGTATACACCATTAACTTTGTCAATAAATCAGTTTCAAAATGTGACCTAGGAATTTTTTATTGCACCTGTTTAAATTGTGCTCTCACCTACTACAGGTAGAGTTGTGTCTTAGCATCTAAACAATTGAAACCAAGTTAACAGCAAACCAATGTGCACATAAACAAGAAAATGCCTTGGAATTTAAGCAGGGCTTTTTATATAAATAGCTATGATTGGGCTTCACCGAAAAGGAGGGGTAAAACTCAGCAGTATTAATTCAGGTTATGTTTTTTTATCATCTGACAATGAATCTAATACGAAAGACATAAATACTATTATAGTAGAACATCAATCTTCACTCTCTGGGAGAAGCATTTACCCACGCGTTTTATTCAGCAGCTCACCATGTAAAATGATAAGCTACATTTCTTTCAACACTTTTTAAATACATTTTACACATGCTGAAAATGATCTGGAGAAAATGAAATGGTTTCAATCAATTGTGATTCATCTAAACATGACTTGATTCATGTGAACCTGTCTATAAGGTAAAATTTAACCTTAAAGAGCAGCCCACAGAATTTAATACTCATCCTGAAACTCAAAGATAGTGCTTGTTTTTTTTAGGGTTTTTTTTATTTTTGTCCTTAAATAGTTTACACTAGTAAAGAAACAATAATGGTTTACTATTTACAGAAATCATTATTACTTATACCTTGAAATTATCACAAAAAAAATCCAGTGTCCATAATGGTGAGAGAAAAAAAAATCATTGTAAGGAAATATGATCACAGTTTCTTAATATGTACCTACTATTAATAATAATGTCCATTTCTTTTTTTCTTTAAGTTTGTTGTGGGAAGAGATGGTGTGTGTGGAACCATTTGTGAGCATTCACCATTTGATGGAATAGTCCTTGTCCAATGTACAGAACACTTGCTGAAATACATGTAAGTTTATCATGTGTATTCATAAAAATGATATGACTTAAGAAAATGAAAAATCTATTTCAAAAGTGCGAATAGATTCTATAAGTAGTGTAGCTACAATTGGTGCAGAGATTGATGCTGCTATGGGGGCCTGGAAAAGAGGAGGAGACTGAGGCAGCTGCACCCACAAATGAGACTACAGTTAGCACCAAGCTAACAGTGGCTGGCAAGTTACTTATAAACAGTGCTCAGCACTCAGTCTAACTTGCCAGTTATTGACAGCTGTTTTTCTCATTGGGTGTGCGTCAGATGGAGGGAGCCAACAAGTGACCTCATCATCAAGATGTCTTCCAGTCCTCTTGTAGTGGGGTATGGCTTTTTCTATTTCAATTCCAGACCCAGTTCCCGTTGTGCTTCCACATAAAAAATAGACAAATGCTCAGCTCTGGATCAGCTGCAAGGTCAGGACGGTGTAGACGCTAATCATTTAGCCATCATGACGACGTCATAAATCTTTAAATTTAGAACTTTCCAAAAATCAATCAAATGATTCCACTGAAACATTGTCTTGTACACGACAGTAAGATTACGCAGTAAACAGTTGTTAATCACAAAATAATAATGCAGATCTTGTAGTGTGTACCCACAAATTTTATATGGCAGTTCAATGAAATGGGAAACCTAGATTGGAATTTATTTATTTTTTATGAAATAAAGCTAAAAATACAAATAAAATAAATATTTAATGGTTTTGAAAAAGTTTTAACTGACTTATAATAATTAAGTGTTTTTGTGCTGCAGCTGGTGGAAGATACCTGTGTTGTGTATTCTCCATCTGGCAATTTTGCTGGTGGAGGTTATGTATTGGATTAATCCTTTGATTCCCAATCTTTAAAAGGCTCTGACAAGATTAGGAAAAATCTTAGTGAACAATGCAGATACTGCTTAACAATGTCTATTATTTTCATTGAACTATATTATGCCATTTCTTGTAACATAATTAGCATCTAAGCAATGACAGCAAATTGCTATGTTTTCTATTAATCATCTAAACCTATAAAAATCAACAGTGTCTCAGCAGCTACATGAAGAGGGGTGAAGGGGGAAAAGCCAAAATAAGAACATCAAACTTGTTTGTCAAGGCACAAAATACAGATTGCAACTATAAATTGGTACTTTACTATAAGCCAACTGTAATTTGCAGTTTGTAGAGACTTCCCATACAATCATTACACTAAAATAAGTGGTACTGAAAATTTTCCTCTGCTGAACTCTGCAGTCTGTGGGGGGCAGAGTAAATATAATGTTCCTTCAAATGTCTATGATCATGACAACAATGGCTGAAAGATTTCAGAATGTCATAGCAAACTGTGAGACACATTTGAAAAAAAAAATTAGACATTTTAGTCAAATTTATATGACTCACTGACTTTTGTTAACCAATAATAGAATATTACTTTTTAACACCTTAATAGAAGGACTATAGTTTTATAATACATCCTTATAACAATCCCAGCCAAGACAACTTTGTGGGATCCACTTCAGGGGATCTTCAGTGATTAGCCAATAAGGCAAGGAGAACTGCAGTACAGGCTGATGTAAGACCATGTGAAAAGTCAAATTATGCTTCAGTTGGGGGTACATTTAGTAAGGGGCAAGATGTGAATAACAGTAATACCCAGTTTATATTGCATTTTATGTAATACTTCTGGCAAAATCACAGAAAAATAGTAATTTTTATTATATTGTTCCTTATTAATATAACACAAGGTCAGTGAAAGTGCTATGATTTACCAATTACTATATTACCCTAAAATTCCAAATTTATCCTTAAGCATTTAAATTTATTCACCAAATAAAAGACAGAAAAGTGTATTTAGAAATCAAAGCAGCTGAGAAGGTATAATTTACAATCTTGCATACTGGTACCACAAGCAAACATGCAAATATGAGAGAGATTAATTTATACAATCTCCATCAACCCCCTGTATAACTACTAATAATGAATATAGTAACTATGGCAATGCACTAACAAAATAATTTGGTGGGTTTTTCAAAAATATTCTTATCTTGGTATTTTTATTTTTTTGAGGGATGAATGTAAGATTGTGCTTTGCAGGTGTGTTTTAAAAAAATTATCATTTCATAAAAAATCAAATATTGAACTGTTTATGAGCCAATTTAAATTGCTACTTGTTGTACCAATAACTTCATTGGTCTTATATTTTCACTATGCTTATAAATGGATATCAGAATCCCCCTTAGTTCCGATTTATGACATTTTCCGGAAAAAGCCAAGGAGGCATATTCATTACCAGCTGTTTGATGCCTCTTTAGCATTCCTAAAATCAATGCCTTAGCAGAAATTTATACTATTTCTACTGAAAGCAAAGTACAATGGTTGCATAGAATAAGGTTAGTGCAGGGGAGCTATGGGGAGGGGATGGATGGGAGAAGGGGAAACTTAGAATTAGGCTGCGAGGAAGGGAGACTTAGGGTTAGGCAGCGGGGAAGGGAGTTTTAGGTTCAGGCTGCGGCAGGGCCTGATTAACCATTAGGCTGACTAGGCTGCAGTCTAGTGCACATGGCTTTAGGGGGTGTCATCTCCTTGGGGAGAGGGAATGAAGCTTGGATGTCTGAATTAATGAATTTGTAGCTGAATAAAAGTGTTAACATTGTTGGATGTGAAGGGGAAACCAAATTTGAGACTTTGAGTTCATTAGCCTAGGACGGCTTTATCTCTTAATCAGGCCCTGGCTGCGGGTAAGGGAGTCTTAATATCAGGCTGCGGGGAAGGGAATCTTATGGTTAGGCTGTGGAGAATGAAGTATAAGGGCTAGTTTTCCTAAACTGTGGGTTTAGAAAAGTGGAGATGTTGCCTATAGCAACCAATCAGATTCTAGCTTTCTCTTTATTTTTACATAATAGAGAATGTCAGCTTTAATCTGATTGGATGCTTTAGGCAACATCTCCACTTTTCCAAATCTGCAATTTAGTCAATCTGGCCCTAAGGGTTAGACTGTGGAGAAGGGAGACTTTAGGGTTAGTCTGTGGGAAAGGGAGTCTTAGGGTTAGGCTGTAGGGAAGGAAGTCTTAGGGTTAGGCTGCGGGGAAGGGAGACTTAGGGTTAGGCTGCGGGGAAGGATGGGTTAAGGTTAGGGTAATGGAAGAGGAGGAGTAGGGTAATAATTAGTATAGGGTAGGGGTAGGGTGAAATACAGAACATTGCTTAGCTGTCTACGGCAAGGCAGGAAGTTTCTTCCTAGATCCATCTTTGGAAATAGGGTCTTAAAAATGGCCCTTTTGGAAAAGGGTGAGATCAGTCAAAAAGAAACATAATAAATGGCTCACTGGATTTATAGGGCATGATTAGAATTTATAAATGTCAGCACGGAGTTTTGTAATATAAATTAAGTAAAGCAGCTTAACAGAAATCTCCTCTATATTAAATATCAATTTCATTGTTTAGGAAAAGCAGCCCCAAAAAATTGGTGAGGGCGGACTCTGTCAGTGAACTTCCAGCTCCCAGAAGGCTTAGGTGGAAGTGCTCTCCAGAGATTCAGGGACATTTGGCATCATCGGCTGAAAAGCTCCAAAGGTATGTGCAATGCATAAGTGGTAATTATTTCTATACTAGCACATGCTGTGTCTGTCTCCTCATCTGCTATGTCTATTTACCATTCTGTCTGTCATCAAACTATAGCTCCTCCATTACATTAAGTGTACACTTTGGCATCAATATTAAAATTATACAATTGTATTGCCATTTTTTCTTAACTTCCATAATAATGTTACAACATAGATGATACAATACCAATTTCTTTCCAGCCAAGAAATGTTACTAGTTAATAATGTGGTTTTTTTCCCTTTGGGCTGAAAAATCTGAAATATCAGATCATTGAGGGCATTAGCAAGTAAAATTGTGGCATAATAAAGAACATATGGACATGCCCAGCCGGGTTATGTAGAAGTGGTCATTGGACAATTAAGTAGTAGAATGCAGACAATGTTAACAAGTAACACTGGGCTGAGTGATTATTTCTGGCTCACACATATAGAAGTTGGCTCGCCAATTAAGCTGTCAACAATAAAGTTGTCAGAGCAGATTGTCTGTGTTTGTCAAAGTTTATGGAATAAATAATAACCAGTCCTACAAAACTAATAGACCTGCAAATGTTTCCTCTGTCATCCCTATCCTGGCTCAGTCACATTTCATCTTTACACAGAGCAATATATAACTGTGTTAATGTTCATTCGCTAGTAGTTTCTAGCAAGGATATTTTGAAGCTAAACTGATGAGGCCCCAAATCCAAAATACTGGCGTGTTTAAGGGAAGCTAGCCCATGAGGGCTGTTACTTGTGAAGTGAGCCGTAAATTCAGAAGAGTGTTTTGTTCCTGCCAATGCTGTATAAACAGTAATGAATACAAGCATATTAAGATGTGATTAATTACACCATACACACACAGCAGCCAGAATGTTTCCTCTGTGTCTATAGAAAGCAATTAACAAAATGATGTGTTTTCTTTAATGTCACACAATGATAAAATGATATGCTAGATCATCGTTTTATTAGCACAAACTCACTATTGCAGCTCTCAAAAAAGCCCAACTTTTCAGCGATACACTTTAAGGTTGTTTTGTAAAAGGTGTTTGTGAGCATTAATTGCTGCAGTATACTGGTATTTAATAGTTAAAGTGTTCTAGGTCTTTAGGGTTGTTAATGCTAAACCACTTATCATGATACTTTACTATACTCTAGCCTGCTATGCTTTCATTGTCTTTCTCTGCAAATGTTTTACTTCCTCGTGTTGCTTTGGCTTTAAAATGTTTAGGAAACAAAAGACAAGTATATACCTATATATAATATGATTAAATTATTTTCCAACACCACAATACCTTTCCAATACCTTTAATCTGACTGTACTATATTCCATTGAAATGCATTTAAATGCATTTATATAAATATTATCTGAGTCTGCTTTCAAATACATTTATCTGGGTACATATTATATTGTATGCATGAAAAGACAAGTAGTGGACAAGGCTAGCGCTAAAATCAAATATCCCTTTAATTAGGAATCTGGATCCTCTTGAACCAAACTTTCATAATGGAAGTGTTTCTGCTGGTAAGACTGGGCAGGATGCATATGGTGTGTACGAAAGGAAGGGGAGGTGTTTAAATAGTACAGAATGGGCAAGATGCCATCAGGGTGGACAACCGGAACTATTGTCCTGGCCCCTGGCCTGATGGGGGCCCGCTGAGTAGAACTTCCCAGCACACCGGCCCACATGCCCCTATGTGACCTCACTAATGACATCATATAGTGGAGTGGCTGTGTCCTGGGCCCCCCCATTTTCTGCCGGCGGCCCTGAGAGTGGATGTATTTCAGCCCTTACATACTAACCAGACTTTTGTACCCTCACAATTTTTAAGTGAGGATAGTGTACAAAATATAAGGTAGGATCCACAATACGCAAGTCTGGTAGTGTGAGGGGAACGGTCTTCCCTCCCATGTACGGAAAGCTGGATATAGTGGGGATGCAGCTTCAGATCTTTGCTGCTGCGCTCAGAGCTTCAAGCCCAGCAGAGGTCTGACACCATTCTATTATTATAATTATTAGTATTATTATTATTGTTGTTTGCTATGCGGTACAATGATCTCAAGGTGGTCTCATTTTGTTGAAGTCTGCAGCCAGAAATTAGCGATTTAACTGTGCATAATGCTTTATTATTGTAACTTTCTGATACACAGTTCTGTATAGGGGGAATAACATTAATATTCCTGCTTTCTAAATTCATATGCACAAGAAACAACACATATGTCTCTTTAAATACATTTATTGGATGCTGTCCTAGATATATGCCTTGTTATATGTGTATAGAAGAGGGAGGGAAAATAGATTAGCTGTAATAAGTGATAACTGCCCCTTTTTCTACCATTGTGTTTTTGCAGGATAGTGAATAATCTGGATTTTACAGTGTATAAATTTAAAAACTACGGAAAAGAGTTTATCAAAAAACAGAGAATGAGCCCAGATGCCTTCATTCAGGTATCTCTTCAACTGGCATTTTACAGGTAACATGTTTATACTGATTTTATAGAACTCGTTTCATGTTTATTTTCTATGAGTGTGGGTCGCCGCTGCAAATGGACCTTTTTCGAAAGGGTCATTTTCTTACAGCCAGTTACGAACTGGCTGGGAAATCGATTGATTGTGCCTTGGAGAGGAGAGACAATCAAATGACGAAAGAAAGAATATCCTACAGCGAATGGTAAGCATGAATTTACCCTCCCCTTCCATTACCCTAAGACTCCCTTCTCCGCAGCCTGACCCTAAGATTCCCTTCCATTAGCCTAACACTAACCCTCCCCTTTCTTCACCCTAACCCTCCCTTCCCCGTAGCCTAACCATAAAACTCTGCATACAGTGTTACTCACCTCCAGTCGTTGTTGCGAATCATCCGCCAAAAGTAAGTAAGTCATTTTACTTATGCCTGCCTTTAACCCTTTCCTAACCCTCTGTTTCAAGCAGCCTAACCATAACCTTCCCCTTCTCTAGCCCTAACCTTAACCCCCCCATACCCTGCAGCCTAAACTTAACCCTCCTTGCTCTGCAGCCTAACTCTAACCCTCCATGCCCTGTAGCTTAACACCAGCCCTCCATGTCTCATAATGATTATAAAATTTGTGAAAACAAGATAGGTAGCGCAACCCTATGAATGGAGATGTGTTAGGGGGTGGTAGGCAAATATATTGTGGTGGGTACTGAAGGGTCTGAGGTGATGGTTGGATGGTGTAGTGGGAAATGGAGGGAATAGTGTGGAGGGTTGAGAAAGGGTAATGATGGTTGGAATGGAAGTGGGACCTCAAAGTTCAGGGCGATGGGGAGGGAGGGGAGAGAGAGTCCACTTGGTTCCGTAGATGTGGACAGCAGTATAGTTCCAGCAGAACGGGTAGAAAGGAGACAAGAAGCAGGGGGCACTAGTGCATTACTGATGATCTAAAAATGCAGGCAAAGCTAGTAGATGCACTCACCCTTTCTGCGTCTTGGTACAAAGCGTGTAGCAGGGTGTCTGCAGTCTGTATATCGTTGTCCAGCCTCGGTATGCGGTGATGGCAAAGGAGCGATGGTGTGTTGGTTCCGTCTGTCTCCATCAGTAATGCACTAGTGCGCCCTGCTTCTTGTCTCCTTTCTACCCGTTCTGTTGGAACTATACTGCTGTCCACATCTACGGAATCAAGTGGACTCTCTCTCCCCTCCCCCCCATCGCCCTGAACTTTGAGGTCCCACTCCCATTCCTACCATCATCACCCTTTCTCAACCCTCCACACCATTCCCCCCATTTCCCACTACACCATCCAACCATCACCTCAGACCCTTCAGTACCCACCACAATATATTTGCCTACCACCCCCTAACACATCTCCATTCATAGGGTTGCGCTACCTATCTTGTTTTCACAAATTTTATAATCAAGTTGCTACTGAAGTACTCTTGGGGCACTTCTAAACAAGATTCCAGCAGCACCCTCACTTTCAACCACCTACATACGTATTTCTGTATCCTTAGCGCTTCTCCAAACTCCTCATTTCTCCATGTCTCATAGCCTAACTCTAACTTCCCCTTAAGTCCTAACCTTAGGCCTCCACAGCAACTGTCGCAGCCTGTAGCTATTGGGAATGGGGAAATAGGTTCCCATTCCCAATAGCAATTTTCTATTTTCAAGGCTGTTTTTACAATGATACAGCTGTCATTCAGCAGGCAGCTGTATCCTATTCGAAATACAGCTGCTCGGACCACTGACTGTATCCCAGAGAGAAGTGGTGTTGGCCTGGGAAGGTGGAAGGTAAGAACTCCACCTGTTCTGGTCCTTTAGTATCCTGGTACAGGGGCAGTGAGGACGGCTTGTGCCCTTTCTTTTGGTATGTGCACAGTGCTGGCAGCTTAAAAGAGCATTTATCATTCCTTGCTTGAGTGCTGAGTGCGGCTTATAAATACATTGCTAGCTGTTCTCATACTCATACACAGAGTGCTGAGTGCTGTCTTAAGTTGCAAGCCTCTGACATTTTGCTTAGAGTTCTGTGATTGCACAGGCATCTCTTGAACTCATTTTAGTTACACCAATGTCCTGGTGAATCTCTCGAATTTCAATTGAAAATCATTCAATGCCCAAATCAGTTTGAGTAATGCTGCAGGATAACCTGTTAGTCCTATGTTGCCAGCATTTTGTATGTGCCATGTGTAGCTCCTGCCTACTATGTATTCAGATATTCGAATCTACTGCTTGCTCCTCCTACTTCCAATCTTCTATCTCTATAGTGTTCCAGTTGATCAATGCCTTTTTGCCCATTAGACACATAACTCACATGAGGCACATACCTAGGGAATCCATTTGCTGATGACCGTGGCTCTGAAACTGACCCTTGTGTCAATGATTACATTTTTTTACTTGTCCTTACACCTCATGGGTTGGATCCAGATTTAAGAAAGAGCTTGAAATTAAGGACCTGATTCACACTTAAGAATCTTCTTAAAATAAGAACTTTAAGTCACTCCTGGGCTAAACCATGTTAATTGCAGGGCAGTCATATTTCATCTGTTGCAAACAGTACTAGTGTTGAGAGGTGATATTTCCCAGCCCAAGCCTAAATAACAGTGTAATAGTAAAGCTGGTCAGTATCTGTTTTCAGTAAGCAACTCAAAGATGTATTCCTGCATGCAAAGAATACAATTAACTTGACTCCCCCCGAAAACAACATGGTTTTGCCCAGGAGTGACTTTAAGTTCTTATATTTAAGAAGATTCTTAAGTGTGAATCATGTCCTAAGAGAGGAAAGTTACTCCTGGGCTAAACCATGTTGATTGCAGGGGAGTCATATTTCATCTGTTGAAAACAGTATTAGAGTTGAGAGGTGATGTAAATAACAGTGTGATAGTAAAGTTGGTCAGTATCTGTGTGCAGTAAGCAATTCAAAGACATATCCCTGCATGCAAAGAATAAAATTAACTTGATTCCCCCTTAAATCAACATGGTTTTGCCCAGGAGTAACTTTCCTTTCTTAATTTCAAGCTCCTTCTTAAGTCTGGATCCAGCCCCATACCTTAATGTGATACCAGTGTCACCCTGGTCATTACAGTTTGGAATTCCTTATCATACACATCCACTGGGCTCATACTGGCACTCTTGGTTGGTCTAATTTGTGGCTCCTGTAATACCTGACAGATGTAACAGAATATTCATAATGATCCAGGACTGTGTCCAGACTTCCACTGGTTCTGCAGTTAGAGCTCCAAGCTCAGAAATCCAGCTTTCCATGTGAGTGAGGGGAGGCCACTTCCCTCGCCCACATGGACTTCTGGGTGCAGACCCCCTACCTTCAGATTTGTGATGCATCCCTTACTGTACTTTTTACATACATCGCCCCCTCCCCATAGAGTAAGCGGGCACTCAATCCCACTCGCAAAATGCAATTGTATTCCAATATTTGCAATCAAAGGACGCAAATTTTGCATAACTCAGGTTCTGTTTCACAGTTACAGCAATTGAAATCACCAACAAAGATTGACAGAAGTTCTACTAATTTGCCAGTGTATTGTCATAAGGACATTACTGATAACATATACATAAGGGTTGATACTAAACTTACATTTGTTTATATTGTGTAGATGCCACAAGAAGCTTGTTCCGACTTATGAGAGTGCCTCAATACGACGGTTCAGAATGGGTAGAGTAGATAACATAAGATCGTCCACTGCTGAAGCTTTGGCATTTGTAAAGGCCATGGTGGATGGGAAAAGCACAGTACCGGTAAATCTTTTTCCGCATTGTTCTTTGGAGTAAT
>WWET01000190.1:516511-528348 GCA_011038615.1 Limnodynastes dumerilii | reverse complement strand
ATTCCCCTCGCTCGTACGTACTTTGGTCATTTTACGCTTCCCAAACCCTACCTTAACTTTTCAAAGCGTAAGTACTGACGCTCCGCCTACAAAGCGTAACTATGGATGTCGTATGGATGACACACCCCATCGTTCGTAATTACACTGATGGTACGTACGTTCAGAGTTATGTTGCGCAACACCTGCCGCGCACATGCACAGTAAAAAGGCGATTTTACGTCAGCGGCTAGCGTAAAATCACTTAGGTCTGGATCTATTCCTAGGTCTGGATCTACCCCTAGGTCCTCTGGACTTACCCCCAGGCCCATAATATTTATATACCAAGATAAAACCCTTCATTTTACATTTTAAATGGTAACTATTATTACTGAGTAAGAGTGACAGAAGAGTTTACATAGTGTAACAGTATTTATTCTTATAGTTTTCTAAGCTACATCATAAAAGTGCGGCAGTGTTTAGAGCAATTGTAGCTACAACAATAAATCTATGTGGAATGTTTCCATTTTCACATTATTTATTATTATTATTTGGAATTTAATCATTAAACAATAATGAGCAGTAATCTAAATACCACCCTGACAGTTCACATCAACACATTTTAAATAAATTCACTATCTATGAGTATTACAATAATACAATTAGCATGACTATTTTGGTTCAAGAAGTCATATGAGCTTACTTTATCATTGAGCAGCCATGATAATGGCTTTTTCTTCCCAACAGTTTACAATATAGTAAGCTCCTCTGTCATCTGCAGTTACAGATTGCAATAAGAATGTGGGTATATTTATGTGTAAATCACAAATATTTCATATTATTATTTTTCCAGTAATAACATGTACAGTTAATTATTCAGAGGAAAATAATATTCTATATTATAATAGTTTTCTGTAATCAGTATGTAAATAATGTATCTTTTGATTAACATAGCTAAGGTCTCTGTTAGTCCAAACATGCAGCAATTATGTTCTAATAAGCAATACCTAAAAAGAAATTTCCTATAGTAAATCAAATTAGAATGCATTCATTGAATTAATGTGTATGTAAAATAAGATTATATTTTACATATTACAGCATAGTTTAGTTGTGTTTTGTGGCTAAACTTTTTGAAATGGTCCTACTTTATCATTTCTACATTAAAAGCACAGGCAATGCATATTATGAAATATAAGTATATAAGTAATATAAGTGAGTGCAACATCTGACCAGGTGAATCTCTCTGCCACATTCTAATTTAGAAGACAGTTGAAATCAATATGGATATAAAAAGTTTGTGCCATGAGAAAGTAATAGCGGAGTCTTTGTATTCAGCTTGTAATATATTCAAGATTTGAGACCTAACAAATACATTATATAATATTTGATTTTGGTAAAGCTTTGGAAAAGTGCTCGCTTTGGAAGAGGTGCCACATACATCATGCCATGGCAAACAGGGTGTGAGCTTTCAGTAATACTTAGCTGTGACCTCATAGCAATGATCCATGCGCCCAGTGTAAAAATGAACTGGAAATCAATGTTACACAAGCAGCTTTATGTGTAGGACATTGCAGACTGGTTCTACCTCCTGCCTGCAAACCGCTATTCCAAGTGCATCCACCACTGGGTCATTAAAATCACTAGGCTAATGATAGTGCTGGCTCTGACCATAGTTCAGGGAAATATTCAGCTTCTATATATAAATCTATAGTCATCAGTTGTAATAGCAGTGTTTATATATTACTACATAAAACCAATAGCTCCTCTTCATTTCTCTACCTTCATGGTCCTTAAACATATATTCTAAATTTATTGGTCACAAAACAAGCATTGGGCTATATTCTAGTTTAGTGCCAAAGTTGAAAGCAATATGCATAGTGTGATATATCAAATTCTATAAATATGTTCATATGGTATGTACATTAAGGTTGCAGTTATTCACATCAGTGCTGTAAATGTAAAAGTGTTTTTCTTCTGTAAGCATGTCATATTGCAATTATATCTTTAAATGACTTCTATCACCCACTTTCCATTGCAGACTCTTTCTAGGCTGTTTTAAGTATAAAATGTGCATCTGAATCTTTTTTTTTTTTTGAGCTATTGTATGTATGTGTTCTTTAAAGTCTGCTCCACATCATCAGTTAACACAATTTCAAGTGTTTAGTTGTAATATGTTTCATATGTCATTTTCTAAAGTATAATATTGTCACTATCGGTTATAGACTATTCTAATATTCATAGTAAACATTACATATTGTACGTAAATATAAGACTGAGAAACAGCTAATACATAAAGTATTATAATTTATTTTTATACCATGGCATATTATATTGTTACATGTGGAGATCTATTAATTAAAGGCAACAGAAAATATGTATAGTCAAATATCACAATTTAAAGAATAAAAATAATGTGTCAATATTTTGGAATTGTATTACTTGCATTCTTTACTTCAGTTATACAGTAGAGTATTTATCTAATGGGCATAAACCAATAAAAAAAATAATGATAGCTAAACATGCTAAACTGTCATGTAGTTTGTGTTCAGATCTAAAGCTTTCTCCAAGAGAAGAGTCCCTCATTCTCCTACACCACTGAGAAAGAAGGGTTGATGGGCCCAGTTTGCAGAACCAGAAAGGAGACCCTGACAGAGTACAGCTCTTGAACATAGAAACTCAGAGCCAACATGGGTTTCCTAAACCTGACAGTCCAAAATAAAAAGAGACACAATACAAAAAAGATATAAACAGGTTAAATAAATGAATAAATAAGGGCCAAATGTGTCCTGGTCAATAGTCAGCACAATTGTTCCTTCCACCCAAGGCCAGGAAAAAGAGAGTACAGTTTCAAAATGAAAATAAAAAAAGGAGATAAAGAACAATAGAGGATTAAGGATAAAGATCTGTTGTCTTCATTGATCTGTTGGTATTATTTTCAGGAACCCCCTGGCTGCACTCTGAAAGCATGTTTATCCTGAGCTTTCTCAGCTGCCTCCGCTCCTGGTCAGGTTGGCAATGCTGCAATCTGTCCTAATAAGAACTGATACTACACATGCTCTTAGCCAAAAGACAGAGAAGCAATAGATAGATATTTAGCTGGATTACACAGTGGGAAACCTGGGCACCTATATAGGCTGTAAAGAAAGTACAGTGTTACTATAGGCAACAATAGCAACAGAGGAGATATGTTCCTTAGCATCTATGAACATGTTACTATCCCACCCACATTTAATTGCTGCTGATCACATTCATTCACAAAATTGCAAGTTGTGGGAAAGTTTATAGATTCTGGTGGATCACTGGATGCACCTACTGTGAAATATTACAATTTACATCCTGACCTTGTTTTACATTAATGTATAAACAACTGCGAGGTACAAGGGAGAACCATAGAGAAAGTGTCACCTATTGGATGCACAACCTTGCAGAAAAAACTTAGCTTCTATTGATGCTTTATTTAAAAAAAAAAAAAAAATATATATATATATATTTTTTTTTAAGTTAAGCATAAATAAAAAAACTTAGCTTCTATTTATGTTTTATTTAAAAAAAAAAAAAAAATATATATATATATATTTTTTTTTAAGTTAAGCATCAATAAAAGCAAAATTTTATCTGCATGGTGTGCATCCAATAGGTGACACTTTCTCCGTTGTTCTCCCTTGAACCTCACAGTTGTTTATACACTAAGGAGTATGCATGTTGGATCTCTATGTGGTTCTTTAACATTTTCTATACTTGTTTTACCTTAATTTATCCAATCCAGTGGTCAATGTTGGATTTTAGAAGCGGTTGTATGGAAATGTAAATATAATGAATATTGGGCCTTTAGGCTGCCTAGTCCACTAGAAGCTTTAGGAATTTTGATAATGTGAATTCAATATAAGATATAGTTTAGGAATACTATATATTAATGGTTCTCAACCTTTTTTCAGGGCGTACCAGTTACCCACTATGGAATCAGGTCAAGTACCACTTTGCAGAATATGTTGACACACACACGTTTTTATAATATTTTTTTTTCTTTTTTCTTATATGTTTTGCAATGGCTTTGAGGTGTATTTAGTAAATAATCCATTAAACCCAGAAGATACTTTAATAAATATGCCATTTGGTATAAAACCTGGTAAAATACAAGTATGACTGTTACCTCTTGACAAGCTTGCTCAGGTGCCCTGAGTACCACCTGTTACACTCTGCAGGTTCATCCTGGCAGAGTGTGTGTTAATTCCTTGCCAAGTTCTGTGTCTGATTTCTCCCAGCTGCAGGTTAATTGTCCCTGGAGGTGTGTCCGGCTTCCACAGCTGATTGGGGGGGAGTGTTCCTTAGATAACCTCTTGTGTATAGCCAGGTGGCTCTATATTCTGCTTGTTATCTATCCCTGTATAATTGCTCTTACCTTGCCTCACACAGCACACCAGTTTACTGGCTTAATACGGTGCTGTATACTTACCTGTGGTACTCAGTACCAGCTACCATTTGTATTTCTACTGGCTCATAGAGCCTTGTTATTTCAATCTGCACCTGTGGTACTCAGTACCAGCTACCATTTGTATTTCTACTGGCTCATAGAGCCTTGTTATTTCTACCTGCACCTGTGGTACTCAGTACCTGCTACCTTTTGTATTACTACTGGCTCGTAGAGCCCTGTTCTTTCTACCTGCACCTGTGGTACTTAGTACCTACTACCCACTATATCATTACTGGCTCATAGAGCCCTAATATTCCTACCTATCCATGGCACGCTGTGCCTTTGCAAACTGACCTTACCTAGGTACATAGTACCAGCCTTGTCTACCCTTAATAACTGCACACTGTGTCTCTGCCTTTCCCTCTGGTACATAGTACCATACCCTGCTATACTTTCCCTTGGTACTTTGGGCCTCTGTATCTCGCACATATCTCCGGTTCATTATACCGGCACTGATTCAATCAATCTTGTTACCTCTTGCTTGTATGTACCCTCCTGTCTAGTGGGATTTCCCACTTCTGTATATAGTCCTGCCTGTGTCCTTCACTGTCTACACTGGGGTGTCTGTTTATTTCTTTTTCCATGCACCGGAGCTCCAAGGGTAGCGACCTACTTCTTGGGGCACAGCAAAGTCCATCCCCACCATCAGGGGCTCTGGTGAAGTCCACCCGAAGGTAGCATTCGCATCCTGGAGCTCCGGTGTGCCACATTATAATACCACCAGTCAGTGGTAATAATAGCACCACTGGTTGAGAACCCCTGCTCTATATTATAGTATAATAAAGATAATCTAATTATGTATGACTAGTAATCTTCTGTTTGTCTACTGTTCACATGTGCTTCAATTTCTCTCTGTCCCAACCTGTTCTCTTCAGAGCCGGCCCTAGGCATTATAGGCAATTCGCCTAAGGTGGCATTTGGTCTAAAGTTAATTGCCCCTTCAAGTGTACAGTGTTGATTCCTGGGAGGGTTAAACATGTACCCTCTGCTGCACTAGGTTTAGTTGCATTCTTCTGCAGAGAGTTTTGGGGTGTGGAAATTATGAATAAAAAACTTAACATGGAAAAATAAGATTTGACTATACCTGCACATCTATCTGCCTGCTTATTTGTCCACCCTTCTGGCCATCATTTTACTGTACCAGAAAAGCTGCATCATTTTGCAGTCCCTGTCTCCTCTTTGGGCCCGATGTAATTTGCTGGGAAGATGGGAAAAAGCTTGGGGTGCGCTTTTTCCTGTTAATTACGGCAGGCAAAATTCACCGATTTTTATGCGCACCTCTATGGGGTGCGCATAAAAATCCACAAAATAAATTTGCTGGATTAGCTTCACACAGCAAATAACGCAGGGAGGAGGACACATGAGGAGGTGCACACACATTGGCCTATATCCGTATAACAAGTGATAGATGCAGGCATATAAGCTCCCCCATATATATGTGTTTGTAGATCCACTCTCTAGGTTCTTAATGCAGTCATCATTCACATAAAAATAAAAGCAACTGAAAACATAGCGTAATAACATTTTAAAATCAGCTTTACTTTCGCAATTAAATATTGGCTGCATACCAAAAAACTATTTAAAACAATTTTTATATATATAATCTCACAAAGTGGAGGTTGCTCAAATCAATTTATAAGGTGCTGCAAAGTATGGGGAATTTACATAGATACAAAAAAGGCACCCCAGCACTCTTGCAGTTAATTAGCATCAAAACAACACATTCTACCTTTAAAATAAAAGTCAGAGAAATCGTTACATACATTTGCAAATATATGATAAGCCACCGGCCACTTACAAGGCTTCTCTATTTTGGTGGACCTAACTCTAAAACTTTGGGTCATATATCATCAATTTTTAAATTGAGAGCTCACTAATCGGCATACTCATCCATTCATTAAAATGAAAAATCTAAAATGGCTGCCATTTGAATGAAGTTTCAGTTGTCTCTTCTTCTAAATGTCAGCCATCAGTGCAAGCAGGGGCGTAGCTAAAGGTTCATGGGCCCAGGTGCAAAAGGTCAGCTTGTGCCCCCCCACATAGAGGCTGTTTGAGGTGCACTACCGTAGTGCCAGTGGAGCGCAGCGCACCTCAAAAAACCTGTATGATCAGGTCCACAGAAGACAGATAAGTGACAGGCTGGTGCCCCCAGTATCCCTCATCGTGTGTCCAGTTCCCCCAGTATCCCTCATAATATATCCAGCCCCCCAGCATCCCTCATCATATATCCAGTACCCAAGTATCCCTCATCATATATCCAGTTCCCCCATTATCCCTCATCATATGTCCAGTACCCCAGTATCCCTCATCATATATCCAGTTCCCCCATTATCCCTCATCATATGTCCAGTACCCCAGTATCCCTCATCATATATCCAGTTCCCCCATTATCCCTCATCATATGTCCAGTACCCCAGTATCCCTCATCATATATCCAGTTCCCCCATTATCCCTCATCATATGTCCAGTACCCCAGTATCCCTCATCATATATCCAGTTCCCCCATTATCCCTCATCATATGTCCAGTACCCCAGTATCCCTCATCATATATCCAGTTCCCCCATTATCCCTCATCATATGTCCAGTACCCCAGTATCCCTCATCATATATCCAGTTCCCCCATTATCCCTCATCATATGTCCAGTACCCCAGTATCCCTCATCATATATCCAGTTCCCCCATTATCCCTCATCATATGTCCAGTACCCCAGTATCCCTCATCATATATCCAGTTCCCCCATTATCCCTCATCATATGTCCAGTACCCCAGTATCCCTCATCATATATCCAGTTCCCCCATTATCCCTCATCATATGTCCAGTACCCCAGTATCCCTCATCATATATCCAGTTCCCCCATTATCCCTCATCATATGTCCAGTACCCCAGTATCCCTCATCATATATCCAGTTCCCCCATTATCCCTCATCATATGTCCAGTACCCCAGTATCCCTCATCATATATCCAGTTCCCCCATTATCCCTCATCATATGTCCAGTACCCCAGTATCCCTCATCATATATCCAGTTCCCCCATTATCCCTCATCATATGTCCAGTACCCCAGTATCCCTCATCATATATCCAGTTCCCCCATTATCCCTCATCATATGTCCAGTACCCCAGTATCCCTCATCATATATCCAGTTCCCCCATTATCCCTCATCATATGTCCAGTACCCCAGTATCCCTCATCATCAAGTGGCGGGGGGGGCCTGTGCTGCGCCCCCCCTAGCTCAGGGGCCCGGTCGCAAGTGCGACCGCTGCGACCCCTATAGCTACGCCACTGAGTGCAAGGACTCCCACTGATCTTGAGGTAGCGTTAGTTTCACTCTGGAAGAGCAGTGGCAAACTCCGCTCCCAGACTTAGTAAATACAACGAAGCGCCAGCCCACATTAGGAAGAACGGGCCGGCGAATACATATAATCTTTCCATGCATCGCCATGGAAACTGTTTATTTCCATGGCAGTGCATTATTTGTAAATAAGAAAAACTACGATAATGCCAGGTTTCGCATGAAAAACAGCATATCTGTTAAAAACGAAGCTTGTAAATAGAGCCCAATGTTGTATGCTCAAATCTCAGTCTCATTGAGCATCTATGGGATATGCTGGAAAAATAAATCCCAGCCATGGAGATCCCAACTCGCAACTTACAGGACTTTAAAGAATTAGTTATCTGAGAAGCCTAAATGTCACGACCTGTGGTGTGCAGCAGGCACCTAGGACAGTGAAAAGATAATCTGATTTAAAATATTGGCATCAATGCAGAGGATGCATATTTAGGTAGGCAGACTGATATCGATATATTTTGTCAGTATATTTTCTATATAACGAAACAGCAGTAACTTATAAAAGGTTAATTGTGCATTAATAGTTACACAAGCTATAGAGTACAGTGAATGCAAATAATCAGTAGAGTTAACTTAAGCTGTGAGACAATGGATGGCAAAGGAGCATATAACTTTTATTCACAAAATTTTCTGAGAAATAACTTATCACCATAATTATGTTAGTAATACTCAATTCCCAAAATAAAATATTATTGATCAAAAATGTCAATGTAAGCACAAAAGTAGACAATTTCTAGCAAAAGTTATACACAGTTACAGCGAGGAGCGCTCCTGCGACTCACCCTGCACAACGGTTGCTATAGCGACCGCATTGTTACAGTGCTGGGAAACATGCCAGAACGGGCCTCGGTCACCGTGCGGTTCGGTCCTTATCGGACCGGGAGCGGGGTAGTGGAACACCGAGTGTCAAGATTGCAGGGATTGCGAGGTAACTGCGAAGAGGCGGTGCATGTGTTCCCTTGTTTATTTCTGTTACTATACAACACAACACAGTGTAGGGCAGGCTATGAACGATTAAACATGTTCATAAATCATCTAGTACATTTCTTAAATTCGAAATGTTATCATGACAAAATCAGTGTGTTTTTAATAAACTAATCTGTAAAGCTATTAATGAATTATAACCTAGCACATATCGATATAAAAAAGGCTGAAGTTTTCTGCATAATAATTGTATTAAAATGGAGAAGTTGCATTCATAGGGGTAGAAAAAGGTCACATATTTTCTTTCTATTTTTGCTTTATTAATAATAATAATAATAATAATAATTAATAATGAATAAGTAATAATAATAATAAAAGTAAATATGTAAAATAACTGGTACTCACACAAAAAAACAGCACAAACATAATGAAAATAGTATGTGGTTTAAAACTACTGCTGCCAGTTGTCACCATGTAATGGTATGTACAAAAAATGCCATAATTTCCCTAAAACTACTTCCATTCCTTAAATCATTCATTGAATGTGAGAATGTATACATTTCTTTATCAGCACTGTAAAATACATCAGCCTCTAACTTATTTTCCTGTCTACAATTTGTCTTAAGAAGGGGTTTATAAATAAAATAAATAATAAATAAAATTGGTGGATTAAGGACACTAATAGTGCATCTATTAGATTTAGTACCTGTAGTGATGGCAATTTTTGCTTTTTGTGTAAGGATTAAAAAAAAATGTTGTCAATAATTGTGTAGTGTATAATTCTTGACCCCGAATGAGGTAGTTGTGTTATTATAGGCAGTACAGGATAAATGGAGCATACAGATCGGCCCTATGGTGTCTGAAACAGATGTTCACAGTTTTATTTGCAAATAATTAGAACTGTAACAATCCCATTGGCCTGCAGTATCGCAGAGCGTATGGACTCCATTAATGATACTGTATGTTTTCTTACAGATTACCAAACTTTTAATCTGGTTCTGCTTATAGGGGCTGATTCAGAGATGCACTTACACCTGTTTTTGGGTGCAAGTGTACAGCTCGGCTAAACCATTTTTCAAAGTAAGGGGTGTTAAGTAATTAAAAAAAAATTGCATGCAGGGAAAATACATTACTTTTACACATAGAACTAAAATACTGCATAGTTTTATGTTTATTCTATAAAATAGAGTTGAGCTAAGAAACTTCACCTCCTAATTTTAATTCTGGTTTTACAATTTAAATCTGCCCCCCCTTGCATTTCAACATGGTATTGCTCAGATCTACACTTGCACCTAAAAAAATGTGGAAGTGCAACTCTGAATCTGCCCCATAGTTACAAGGAGAAATTGGACACTTTAACAATTTAATTATTGACCACTAACCATTCTGTTTTTTACTACAAATAGTATTAGCTTCCTGGTTATCTTAATGCAGCAAGTAGAAAAACAATACATACAATGTAAAAAAAAAAACACTTAATAGTTGCATGCAATATAAAACCTCATAGTTGACATATCTCAAAACATAACGGATAATGCATTTAGAATTAAGTGCAAGCGTTCTTAAATTACCGAATCAATGGTTTAAACATCTCATGAAGTCCCCAGTGTTGAAATCTTATACACCAGTGCTATATTGACTTACCTGATCATCAGTTAAACTTAACCCTGTGGTGACTAGAGGACACAATAATTTTTATTGTATTCAGGGGTAGGCTATGCTGATAAGTCAAATTTAACTTGCTGATAGATCTAATAATACCTGACATATAACATATGTCTTTTGAAACAGACACAGCTTAAATGCTTTATTTGCAGATGGCTACACATATTCCTGAATGAATTTGTAAGACTGTTAACACTTATTTGGTGGTTCCTAACTGCAGGATAAACCATGCAAACCCCTCTAGGGAATCCGACTGCTGCTTTTTAGTGGTTATAGGTTTTTGGATTAAATTTCCAGTTGATATATATATACAGCAGAAACGTATAATTTTATGTCTAAAAGAACTCTATCATACAACCCACAGATGTGTTCTAGACTTTATATTAAAATTGTAATATGTTTCTAATTCCACATAAACATCAAGTAAGCCTATAGCCAATAAGCTAAGCCCTTACGTACAATCCTCATTTATGCACCAGACCCAATTTAAGTGGGGCTGGTGTGTAAATGTTAAGGTGTCCCCCCACTTTGCACTTATGCAGAATAGGATCACATGCCAAGCGGATCTCCCCAGCCAGAGGTCCACTAGCAGGACCCTACTAAATCAGGATCCGGTCCTTTATTTGCATATACTGTACATAAAAGAGATATTTCTTCATGATGACTGCTTTAAAATTGTGGCCTCAGTACAGTTTAAAGCACACACTTAACGTGACAATGGACACGATTCACAGATCTGAAAGCTTTAAGAAGATGCAGATATGCATGTGTCTGCACCTAACTTAAAGCTCCCTCCATGCCACCTCCAGGGCCGGCGTGTTGCGGTCCGCAGGGGGATACGACGCAGACCGGCGCCAGGTTGGAGTGGTGCCATCATCCCCCTGCTCCCTGTTCAGATGACTTGGCAGCTCATACAGAAGGTTCCTGTATGAGCTGCCGCATGGAGCAGCTGAAAAACTTTCAGCGGCTCTATGCAACAGCGCAGAGGCTCATATAGGAACTTCCTGTATGGACAAGGAAAGAGGTAGAGAGAGAGCACCGCGGAGGAAGAGGGATTCAGCAAAGGTAAGTAAAGTAAAAGGAGAGGCTGCAGAGACATGATAGGGGATACTGTGGGGCTGGAGAGACGTGAGGAATAATGGGGGGGGGACAGGAGACACATGATGGGGATACTGAGGGGGCTGGAGACATGATGGGGGTATTGGGGGGGCTGGAGCCACATGATTGGGATACTGGGGGGTTTAGAGAGACTTGATGGGGATACTGGGGAAACATGATGGCGATACTGGAGGGCTGGAGACACATGATGGGGATACTGGGAGCTGGAGATATATGATGGGAATATTTGGGAGGCTGGAGAGACCTGATGCGAACACTGGAGGGCTGGAGAGACATGATGGGTATACTGGAGGGCTTGAGAGACATGATGGGAATACAGGGGGGGGGGGG
>WWET01000190.1:481812-516480 GCA_011038615.1 Limnodynastes dumerilii | reverse complement strand
TGGAGACACATGATGTGAATAGTGGGAGCTGGAGAGACATGATGGGAATATCGGGGGGCTGGAGACACATGATGGTGAATATTGGAAGGCTGGAGAGACATGAAGGAGAATATTGAGAAACTGGAGACACATAAGGGGGATATTGGAAGGCTGGAACTATTGGAAGACTGGGAAGAGATTAATGGATATATATACTGTACACACACACAAACTGGATAACAGTAAGTGCGTACAAGGCTGTGCTCTATTGTATTGTGGTTACAAATGTTTTATGTTTTTATGACACAAGGAGGCCTTTTTTAACTGCATTGTGGTTACAAAAATGTTGAATTTATTATACAGTGGTCATGCAATCTGAATGCAACCTGTATTGTATGATGGCCTGTATGGTATAGGGTTCACTAGGATAATGGGGTAGATCCAGAACTACGTCCGTCTTCCATAGACGGCCGTAATTCAATGAACAATAGCTACTGCGCATGTGTAGTAGCTATTGTACCTAATCTGCGTATCGTTTCGATACATAGATTGCGTATATGCGGTCTAAAAGATCCGGCCCAATGTCTGTATGGCTGTCACTAAGATATATAGTCTATATTGTGAGGCAGTGTTTAGGATAAAGTGGGAATTGTATAGCGGACACTAGGACACTGATTTGTTTGCTTTTATTGATGTTACAAGATTGTGTTTTATGACGCTTACATGGATACTATAATTTATTACCTATAATGTTAAATTGTTAAACAGGTGGGTGCAAATTTAAAGTTTGAAGGGGGTCGCCAAACACTTTAGTACTGGCCCTGGCCACCTCCCCCTTATTTTAAGAACCTAGGGCATTTAAGCGTGCCCTAGGGCTTTTCTAACTTCCTGTTCATATTTTCCTTCTTAAGAAGGAGAATACAAACGGTGTTTACCCTACCCCGCCCTCCCTGGCTCCTTACCATACCACCCCCCACACACTCATAAAAATTTCAAGAGGGTGCCCTGGCACGCCTCTTTCTTTTTAACCAACTACATGCAGTCTTTAAAGACCACACATAATTAATCTACATACCTAAGTGATACATAGATTAGTAAATAACCTACTACGTATATGTAGTAGGTAAATTCTTAATTCTCCGTACTTAAGAAGCCGGAGCTTCTTAGGTCTGAATATGGCCCAATATTTCATACCATATCTCTTTTATGATAAGAGGACATCTGTTCTCCATGGACTAAATCCAGAGTTTGACAATAAAAATAAATTAAGTAGAAAGTTACACTTGATCAAACGTATGTTTCATTTAAGGGAGAGTCAAATTAAGAAATTATTTAGTTTGAATGCTTTACCTTTGGTTATTACACTCAGATTCTAAACAGTTTTAAACAGTTATTTAGGCTTGGGCTAGGAATCATCATATTGCCACTGGATCCTAACTCTTGTGTGCGTGAGAGTAGAACAATCTCCTTGCTCACAAGGGAGTTATGATAACAGGACCCTACCTTAATATTTCTGTGCCATCCCCACTTTGTGGTGGATATCAGGAAAGTACATAAAAGCTTAACAAAATCCTTACTGTTCAATTAGCAATCTCCCCTCTCCTATCGTGCATATATGACATATACATCCCACCCCACTGTCATAAACACTTCTGTTACGGATGTAATGGAAGTGTGTTAAGTGCACACTCAAAGATGCAATTGTTTTCTGCTGCTTACAAGCAGAAAATTACTTACTTGGTCTGGATCCAATAAAAGACCTAAAGGTTTGCTTTTGTCAGTACTGATAGGTAAAAATACACCATACAATATGACATAAAATGTTGAAAAAGACTAAATAAAATGGCACACACTGAGTGTCTGAGAAACTGGAAAAAGGGGCTAAGGAAGGACCAGAAAGCATCCCTGACGAGTCCGCCACGTAATCTTAAGTTTATATGTTCTTAGTTTATGTATAATGGGTTTAGTATGGTATGTGTAGAAACCCATTTGTTATGAGACTGACACTTTGGGGCGCATCTACTGGAAAGTATTTGCCATGATGGTGGGGATGGACTTGGCTGCGTACCAGTAGCAGGTTGTGGCCGCCAGTGGACAATTCCAAGCTAGGTTGAAGGACAAAGAGACCACAGTTATGACCCTTGCAGACAGACAGGAATACAGGTAAGTATCACAGATAGGTAAAGCTGGGGTAAGCCTGCACAGTAATGGCCAGACAGGCTGGCATGCAGACAGGGCCGCCATCACAAATTGTGGGGACCGAAACTGACAAAATATGCAGGGCCCTGGGCCCCCCCCTAAATCAAGCCAAATAAAAAAAGGAAAAACAAAAAAGGAAAAACTTCATGTTATCAATAGGTTTTTAATTCATTGTATTTTTATAAAGTTTTACTAGCAACAAACCTCACACCAATGATATAATTATCAAGCAGTAAGAGTTAAAAGTAAAGAAATACCACTTACCTTTTGCTGGGTCACAGTGCTGACTCTTCCCGACCTCCTTCCCAGCAAGGCCGGTACTCTCGCTCTGGGCTGGGGAGGAATGGGGGGTCAGGCTGGGCGTACTGCTTTGGAGGTGCAGTCTTGCTTTGGAGGTGCAGCAGAGGCAGGTGCAGATCTTGTATTTTCATTTTCTTTTGACTCCTTCCATTATTCTTAATCCTCACCCACCATCTTCCCCATACTCTCATTAGCTATTTTCCCCTGCACCCCCCTCCACCAGTGTTCTTTTATACCCATCTCTCTACTATTCCCAATATACTCCCCTCACTACACTGCTCCCTCTATACCCCCCTCACTACACTGCTCTCTCTATACCCCTCTCATTGCACTGCTCCCTCTAATACCACCCTCACTAAACTGCTTCCTCTGTACCCCTCTCATTACACTGCTCCCTCTATTCCCCTCTCATTACACTGCTCCCTCTATACACCTCTCATTACACTGATTCCTCTATACCCCCCTCACTACACTGCTTCCTCTATATCCCTCTCATTACACTGCTTCCTCTATACCCCCTCACTACACTGCTTCCTCTATAAACCTCTCGCTACACTGCTTCCTCTATACCCCTCTCATTAAACTGCTCCCTCTATAACCCCCTCACTACACTGCTTCCTCTATAATCTGGTCATTACTGTGTAGTGTGTCTCCAGCTGTACTCGCTTTCTATGCTTACCTGCATGCCAGAATATCTGGTCATTACTGTGTAGTGTGTCTCCAGCTGTACTCGCTTTCTATGCTTACCTGCATGCCAGAATATCTGGTCATTACTGTGTAGTGTGTCTCCAGCTGTACTCGCTTTCTATGCTTACCTGCATGCCAGAATATCTGGTCATTACTGTGTAGTGTGTCTCCAGCTGTACTCGCTTTCTATGCTTACCTGCATGCCAGAATATCTGGTCATTACTGTGTAGTGTGTCTCCAGCTGTACTCGCTTTCTATGCTTACCTGCATGCCAGAATATCTGGTCATTACTGTGTAGTGTGTCTCCAGCTGTACTCGCTTTCTATGCTTACCTGCATGCCAGAATATCTGGTCATTACTGTGTAGTGTGTCTCCAGCTGTACTCGCTTTCTATGCTTACCTGCATGCCAGAATATCTGGTCATTACTGTGTAGTGTGTCTCCAGCTGTACTCGCTTTCTATGCTTACCTGCATGCCAGAATATCTGGTCATTACTGTGTAGTGTGTCTCCAGCTGTACTCGCTTTCTATGCTTACCTGCATGCCAGAATATCTGGTCATTACTGTGTAGTGTGTCTCCAGCTGTACTCGCTTTCTATGCTTACCTGCATGCCAGAATATCTGGTCATTACTGTGTAGTGTGTCTCCAGCTGTACTCGCTTTCTATGCTTACCTGCATGCCAGAATATCTGGTCATTACTGTGTAGTGTGTCTCCAGCTGTACTCGCTTTCTATGCTTACCTGCATGCCAGAATATCTGGTCATTACTGTGTAGTGTGTCTCCAGCTGTACTCGCTTTCTATGCTTACCTGCATGCCAGAATATCTGGTCATTACTGTGTAGTGTGTCTCCAGCTGTACTCGCTTTCTATGCTTACCTGCATGCCAGAATATCTGGTCATTACTGTGTAGTGTGTCTCCAGCTGTACTCGCTTTCTATGCTTACCTGCATGCCAGAATATCTGGTCATTACTGTGTAGTGTGTCTCCAGCTGTACTCGCTTTCTATGCTTACCTGCATGCCAGAATATCTGGTCATTACTGTGTAGTGTGTCTCCAGCTGTACTCGCTTTCTATGCTTACCTGCATGCCAGAATATCTGGTCATTACTGTGTAGTGTGTCTCCAGCTGTACTCGCTTTCTATGCTTACCTGCATGCCAGAATATCTGGTCATTACTGTGTAGTGTGTCTCCAGCTGTACTCGCTTTCTATGCTTACCTGCATGCCAGAATATCTGGTCATTACTGTGTAGTGTGTCTCCAGCTGTACTCGCTTTCTATGCTTACCTGCATGCCAGAATATCTGGTCATTACTGTGTAGTGTGTCTCCAGCTGTACTCGCTTTCTATGCTTACCTGCATGCCAGAATATCTGGTCATTACTGTGTAGTGTGTCTCCAGCTGTACTCGCTTTCTATGCTTACCTGCATGCCAGAATATCTGGTCATTACTGTGTAGTGTGTCTCCAGCTGTACTCGCTTTCTATGCTTACCTGCATGCCAGAATATCTGGTCATTACTGTGTAGTGTGTCTCCAGCTGTACTCGCTTTCTATGCTTACCTGCATGCCAGAATATCTGGTCATTACTGTGTAGTGTGTCTCCAGCTGTACTCGCTTTCTATGCTTACCTGCATGCCAGAATATCTGGTCATTACTGTGTAGTGTGTCTCCAGCTGTACTCGCTTTCTATGCTTACCTGCATGCCAGAATATCTGGTCATTACTGTGTAGTGTGTCTCCAGCTGTACTCGCTTTCTATGCTTACCTGCATGCCAGAATATCTGGTCATTACTGTGTAGTGTGTCTCCAGCTGTACTCGCTTTCTATGCTTACCTGCATGCCAGAATATCTGGTCATTACTGTGTAGTGTGTCTCCAGCTGTACTCGCTTTCTATGCTTACCTGCATGCCAGAATATCTGGTCATTACTGTGTAGTGTGTCTCCAGCTGTACTCGCTTTCTATGCTTACCTGCATGCCAGAATATCTGGTCATTACTGTGTAGTGTGTCTCCAGCTGTACTCGCTTTCTATGCTTACCTGCATGCCAGAATATCTGGTCATTACTGTGTAGTGTGTCTCCAGCTGTACTCGCTTTCTATGCTTACCTGCATGCCAGAATATCTGGTCATTACTGTGTAGTGTGTCTCCAGCTGTACTCGCTTTCTATGCTTACCTGCATGCCAGAATATCTGGTCATTACTGTGTAGTGTGTCTCCAGCTGTACTCGCTTTCTATGCTTACCTGCATGCCAGAATATCTGGTCATTACTGTGTAGTGTGTCTCCAGCTGTACTCGCTTTCTATGCTTACCTGCATGCCAGAATATCTGGTCATTACTGTGTAGTGTGTCTCCAGCTGTACTCGCTTTCTATGCTTACCTGCATGCCAGAATATCTGGTCATTACTGTGTAGTGTGTCTCCAGCTGTACTCGCTTTCTATGCTTACCTGCATGCCAGAATATCTGGTCATTACTGTGTAGTGTGTCTCCAGCTGTACTCGCTTTCTATGCTTACCTGCATGCCAGAATATCTGGTCATTACTGTGTAGTGTGTCTCCAGCTGTACTCGCTTTCTATGCTTACCTGCATGCCAGAATATCTGGTCATTACTGTGTAGTGTGTCTCCAGCTGTACTCGCTTTCTATGCTTACCTGCATGCCAGAATATCTGGTCATTACTGTGTAGTGTGTCTCCAGCTGTACTCGCTTTCTATGCTTACCTGCATGCCAGAATATCTGGTCATTACTGTGTAGTGTGTCTCCAGCTGTACTCGCTTTCTATGCTTACCTGCATGCCAGAATATCTGGTCATTACTGTGTAGTGTGTCTCCAGCTGTACTCGCTTTCTATGCTTACCTGCATGCCAGAATATCTGGTCATTACTGTGTAGTGTGTCTCCAGCTGTACTCGCTTTCTATGCTTACCTGCATGCCAGAATATCTGGTCATTACTGTGTAGTGTGTCTCCAGCTGTACTCGCTTTCTATGCTTACCTGCATGCCAGAATATCTGGTCATTACTGTGTAGTGTGTCTCCAGCTGTACTCGCTTTCTATGCTTACCTGCATGCCAGAATATCTGGTCATTACTGTGTAGTGTGTCTCCAGCTGTACTCGCTTTCTATGCTTACCTGCATGCCAGAATATCTGGTCATTACTGTGTAGTGTGTCTCCAGCTGTACTCGCTTTCTATGCTTACCTGCATGCCAGAATATCTGGTCATTACTGTGTAGTGTGTCTCCAGCTGTACTCGCTTTCTATGCTTACCTGCATGCCAGAATATCTGGTCATTACTGTGTAGTGTGTCTCCAGCTGTACTCGCTTTCTATGCTTACCTGCATGCCAGAATATCTGGTCATTACTGTGTAGTGTGTCTCCAGCTGTACTCGCTTTCTATGCTTACCTGCATGCCAGAATATCTGGTCATTACTGTGTAGTGTGTCTCCAGCTGTACTCGCTTTCTATGCTTACCTGCATGCCAGAATATCTGGTCATTACTGTGTAGTGTGTCTCCAGCTGTACTCGCTTTCTATGCTTACCTGCATGCCAGAATATCTGGTCATTACTGTGTAGTGTGTCTCCAGCTGTACTCGCTTTCTATGCTTACCTGCATGCCAGAATATCTGGTCATTACTGTGTAGTGTGTCTCCAGCTGTACTCGCTTTCTATGCTTACCTGCATGCCAGAATATCTGGTCATTACTGTGTAGTGTGTCTCCAGCTGTACTCGCTTTCTATGCTTACCTGCATGCCAGAATATCTGGTCATTACTGTGTAGTGTGTCTCCAGCTGTACTCGCTTTCTATGCTTACCTGCATGCCAGAATATCTGGTCATTACTGTGTAGTGTGTCTCCAGCTGTACTCGCTTTCTATGCTTACCTGCATGCCAGAATATCTGGTCATTACTGTGTAGTGTGTCTCCAGCTGTACTCGCTTTCTATGCTTACCTGCATGCCAGAATATCTGGTCATTACTGTGTAGTGTGTCTCCAGCTGTACTCGCTTTCTATGCTTACCTGCATGCCAGAATATCTGGTCATTACTGTGTAGTGTGTCTCCAGCTGTACTCGCTTTCTATGCTTACCTGCATGCCAGAATATCTGGTCATTACTGTGTAGTGTGTCTCCAGCTGTACTCGCTTTCTATGCTTACCTGCATGCCAGAATATCTGGTCATTACTGTGTAGTGTGTCTCCAGCTGTACTCGCTTTCTATGCTTACCTGCATGCCAGAATATCTGGTCATTACTGTGTAGTGTGTCTCCAGCTGTACTCGCTTTCTATGCTTACCTGCATGCCAGAATATCTGGTCATTACTGTGTAGTGTGTCTCCAGCTGTACTCGCTTTCTATGCTTACCTGCATGCCAGAATATCTGGTCATTACTGTGTAGTGTGTCTCCAGCTGTACTCGCTTTCTATGCTTACCTGCATGCCAGAATATCTGGTCATTACTGTGTAGTGTGTCTCCAGCTGTACTCGCTTTCTATGCTTACCTGCATGCCAGAATATCTGGTCATTACTGTGTAGTGTGTCTCCAGCTGTACTCGCTTTCTATGCTTACCTGCATGCCAGAATATCTGGTCATTACTGTGTAGTGTGTCTCCAGCTGTACTCGCTTTCTATGCTTACCTGCATGCCAGAATATCTGGTCATTACTGTGTAGTGTGTCTCCAGCTGTACTCGCTTTCTATGCTTACCTGCATGCCAGAATATCTGGTCATTACTGTGTAGTGTGTCTCCAGCTGTACTCGCTTTCTATGCTTACCTGCATGCCAGAATATCTGGTCATTACTGTGTAGTGTGTCTCCAGCTGTACTCGCTTTCTATGCTTACCTGCATGCCAGAATATCTGGTCATTACTGTGTAGTGTGTCTCCAGCTGTACTCGCTTTCTATGCTTACCTGCATGCCAGAATATCTGGTCATTACTGTGTAGTGTGTCTCCAGCTGTACTCGCTTTCTATGCTTACCTGCATGCCAGAATATCTGGTCATTACTGTGTAGTGTGTCTCCAGCTGTACTCGCTTTCTATGCTTACCTGCATGCCAGAATATCTGGTCATTACTGTGTAGTGTGTCTCCAGCTGTACTCGCTTTCTATGCTTACCTGCATGCCAGAATATCTGGTCATTACTGTGTAGTGTGTCTCCAGCTGTACTCGCTTTCTATGCTTACCTGCATGCCAGAATATCTGGTCATTACTGTGTAGTGTGTCTCCAGCTGTACTCGCTTTCTATGCTTACCTGCATGCCAGAATATCTGGTCATTACTGTGTAGTGTGTCTCCAGCTGTACTCGCTTTCTATGCTTACCTGCATGCCAGAATATCTGGTCATTACTGTGTAGTGTGTCTCCAGCTGTACTCGCTTTCTATGCTTACCTGCATGCCAGAATATCTGGTCATTACTGTGTAGTGTGTCTCCAGCTGTACTCGCTTTCTATGCTTACCTGCATGCCAGAATATCTGGTCATTACTGTGTAGTGTGTCTCCAGCTGTACTCGCTTTCTATGCTTACCTGCATGCCAGAATATCTGGTCATTACTGTGTAGTGTGTCTCCAGCTGTACTCGCTTTCTATGCTTACCTGCATGCCAGAATATCTGGTCATTACTGTGTAGTGTGTCTCCAGCTGTACTCGCTTTCTATGCTTACCTGCATGCCAGAATATCTGGTCATTACTGTGTAGTGTGTCTCCAGCTGTACTCGCTTTCTATGCTTACCTGCATGCCAGAATATCTGGTCATTACTGTGTAGTGTGTCTCCAGCTGTACTCGCTTTCTATGCTTACCTGCATGCCAGAATATCTGGTCATTACTGTGTAGTGTGTCTCCAGCTGTACTCGCTTTCTATGCTTACCTGCATGCCAGAATATCTGGTCATTACTGTGTAGTGTGTCTCCAGCTGTACTCGCTTTCTATGCTTACCTGCATGCCAGAATATCTGGTCATTACTGTGTAGTGTGTCTCCAGCTGTACTCGCTTTCTATGCTTACCTGCATGCCAGAATATCTGGTCATTACTGTGTAGTGTGTCTCCAGCTGTACTCGCTTTCTATGCTTACCTGCATGCCAGAATATCTGGTCATTACTGTGTAGTGTGTCTCCAGCTGTACTCGCTTTCTATGCTTACCTGCATGCCAGAATATCTGGTCATTACTGTGTAGTGTGTCTCCAGCTGTACTCGCTTTCTATGCTTACCTGCATGCCAGAATATCTGGTCATTACTGTGTAGTGTGTCTCCAGCTGTACTCGCTTTCTATGCTTACCTGCATGCCAGAATATCTGGTCATTACTGTGTAGTGTGTCTCCAGCTGTACTCGCTTTCTATGCTTACCTGCATGCCAGAATATCTGGTCATTACTGTGTAGTGTGTCTCCAGCTGTACTCGCTTTCTATGCTTACCTGCATGCCAGAATATCTGGTCATTACTGTGTAGTGTGTCTCCAGCTGTACTCGCTTTCTATGCTTACCTGCATGCCAGAATATCTGGTCATTACTGTGTAGTGTGTCTCCAGCTGTACTCGCTTTCTATGCTTACCTGCATGCCAGAATATCTGGTCATTACTGTGTAGTGTGTCTCCAGCTGTACTCGCTTTCTATGCTTACCTGCATGCCAGAATATCTGGTCATTACTGTGTAGTGTGTCTCCAGCTGTACTCGCTTTCTATGCTTACCTGCATGCCAGAATATCTGGTCATTACTGTGTAGTGTGTCTCCAGCTGTACTCGCTTTCTATGCTTACCTGCATGCCAGAATATCTGGTCATTACTGTGTAGTGTGTCTCCAGCTGTACTCGCTTTCTATGCTTACCTGCATGCCAGAATATCTGGTCATTACTGTGTAGTGTGTCTCCAGCTGTACTCGCTTTCTATGCTTACCTGCATGCCAGAATATCTGGTCATTACTGTGTAGTGTGTCTCCAGCTGTACTCGCTTTCTATGCTTACCTGCATGCCAGAATATCTGGTCATTACTGTGTAGTGTGTCTCCAGCTGTACTCGCTTTCTATGCTTACCTGCATGCCAGAATATCTGGTCATTACTGTGTAGTGTGTCTCCAGCTGTACTCGCTTTCTATGCTTACCTGCATGCCAGAATATCTGGTCATTACTGTGTAGTGTGTCTCCAGCTGTACTCGCTTTCTATGCTTACCTGCATGCCAGAATATCTGGTCATTACTGTGTAGTGTGTCTCCAGCTGTACTCGCTTTCTATGCTTACCTGCATGCCAGAATATCTGGTCATTACTGTGTAGTGTGTCTCCAGCTGTACTCGCTTTCTATGCTTACCTGCATGCCAGAATATCTGGTCATTACTGTGTAGTGTGTCTCCAGCTGTACTCGCTTTCTATGCTTACCTGCATGCCAGAATATCTGGTCATTACTGTGTAGTGTGTCTCCAGCTGTACTCGCTTTCTATGCTTACCTGCATGCCAGAATATCTGGTCATTACTGTGTAGTGTGTCTCCAGCTGTACTCGCTTTCTATGCTTACCTGCATGCCAGAATATCTGGTCATTACTGTGTAGTGTGTCTCCAGCTGTACTCGCTTTCTATGCTTACCTGCATGCCAGAATATCTGGTCATTACTGTGTAGTGTGTCTCCAGCTGTACTCGCTTTCTATGCTTACCTGCATGCCAGAATATCTGGTCATTACTGTGTAGTGTGTCTCCAGCTGTACTCGCTTTCTATGCTTACCTGCATGCCAGAATATCTGGTCATTACTGTGTAGTGTGTCTCCAGCTGTACTCGCTTTCTATGCTTACCTGCATGCCAGAATATCTGGTCATTACTGTGTAGTGTGTCTCCAGCTGTACTCGCTTTCTATGCTTACCTGCATGCCAGAATATCTGGTCATTACTGTGTAGTGTGTCTCCAGCTGTACTCGCTTTCTATGCTTACCTGCATGCCAGAATATCTGGTCATTACTGTGTAGTGTGTCTCCAGCTGTACTCGCTTTCTATGCTTACCTGCATTCCAGCTAGGGTGACCAACCATTCCAGTTTGCCCAGGACTGTCCTGGTTTTGACTCGTAAATTCTGCATCCCGGCCAAACCTTTCCCGGGAAGCGGAAAGTCCCGGTTTTAGGTAACTTACAATCAGTGATCACGTTAACGCCTGTGTAGGCGCCTCAGAGATGACAGGAACTCTTTGATATTGGTCCCATGCGCATGTGTACGTCTGAGACTTTCTGAAGGTTTTTTTTCTAGCAATTCTAATAAAAACTGCTTTTATTGGTTCAATGCTGCTTCTTGAACCTTATTGGCTCCGGCCATCAATCACAGGACAGCACCAACAACTTTACTAAATTAAGTTAGTTAATTAACTTATGTGCTGTGACCAGGACCTCCAAAGTAATTTACAATAGCGCTATTATGCAGCAATAAGAATTAGCGGGAGACAGAGTTGCTAATCAGAACTGATATTCCAAAGGTCCTGCAGCAGCGCTTGCAATCTACATAGCAATATCAGATAATTATCTCACAAGATGCATATGCAAGATCAATATGTTACAACAGGTTGACAACCCATAGTAACAGCATGTAAACAGTGCCGTCAGCAGTATTACATGCAATAAGCAGCTTGTGCTGCCGGCACTGTTTACATGCTATTACCATGGGTTACCAAACTGTTTTAACATATTGATCTTGCATATGCATCTTGTGAGCTAATTATCCGATATTGCTATGTAGACTGCAAGCGCTGCTGCAGCACCTTTGGAATAGTGATGATCAGCAAATCTGTCTCCCTCTTTTACTATATTCCCTGTAATTCTTATTGCTGCATAATTCTATTTGACTGGCACTGCAATTTACGATCTTACAATACAATAGCGCTAATATGCAGCAATAAGAATTACCGGGAATGTAGTATTAGAGGGAGACAGAGAGTTGCTAATCACAACTGCTATTCCAAAAGGTGCTGCAGCAGCACTTGCAGTCTACATTGCAATATCAGTTAATTAGCTCACAAGATGCATATGTAAGATCAATATGGTGCAACCCATGGTAACAACATGATTGTAAACAGTACCGGCAGGCGGCAGCAGCCGGCAGCACAAGGCGCTTATTGCATGTAATACTGCTGCCAGTACTGTTTACATGGTGTTACCATGGGTTACCAAGCTGTTGTAACATTGATCTTGAATATGCATCTTGTGAGCTAATTATCAGATATTGCTGTGTAGATTGCAATCGCTGCAGCACCTTTGGAATAGCAGTTATGACTAGCAACTGTCTCTCGCTAATTCTTATTGCTGCATAATAGCGCTATTGTAAATTACTTTGGAGGTCCTGGTCACAGCACATAAGTTAATTAACTAACTTAATTTAGTAAAGTTGTTGGTGCTGTCCTGTGATTGATGGCCGGAGCCAATAAGGTTCAAGAAGCAGCATTGAACCAATAAAAGCAGTTTTTATTAGAATTGCTAGAAAAAAAACCTTCAGAAAGTCTCAGACGTACACATGCGCATGGGACCAATATCAAAGAGTTCCTGTCATCTCTGAGGCGCCTACACAGGCGTTAACGTGATCACTGATTGTAAGTTACCTAAAACCGGGACTTTCCGCTTCCCGGGAAAGGTTTGGCCGGGATGCAGAATTTACGAGTCAAAACCAGGACAGTCCTGGGCAAACTGGAATGGTTGGTCACCCTAGCTGGAATGCAGGTAAGCATAGAAAGCGAGTACAGCTGGAGACACACTACACAGTAATGACCAGATATTCTGGCATGCAGGTAAGCATAGAAAGCGAGTACAGCTGGAGATACACTGCACAGTAATGACCAGATAGGCTGACATGCAGGTAAGTATAGAAGGCGAGTACAGCTGGAGATACACTGAACAGTAATGACCAGATAGGCTGGCATGCAGGTAAGTATAGCAGGTGAGTACAGCTGGAAATACACTGCACAGTATTGGCCAGATAGACTGGAGTGCAGGTAAGAATTACAGGGTGAGTAAAGCTGGAGCAGAATTGCACAATAATAACTGCAATATATGCAGATTACACACAGGGCTAGACTGAGTGCAGACTGCATACAGAGAGTATGCAGAGTGAGTACAACAGAAGGAGCACAGGCAGACTTTCACAAACAGAATGGTGCAGGAGGAAGCACCAAAAGCAAAATACACATGGACAAAAAGTACAGACAGACAGACTGGATAAACTGACAGGTGGAAGTAATCCATAGTTGCTGACCCTCCCGGAATGTCCGGGAGCCTCCCGAAATTCGGGCATTTCTCCCGGTATCATGGGAGAGCCGGCAAATCTCCCGCAAGGGACTTGAGGCTCGTGGTTTCCATGAAACCACAGCCTCAAATCTTGCCCCCCTGCCTGGCAACACTAGTTTACTGGTGTTGCTAGGGACAGGGAGAGACTTAATCACGCAAATTGCGTCATCAAGCCCCACCCCTATCCCTTTGAAACTCCCAAATGGGTAGCTGATAATCAATGGGCAGGGCTTAATGACGTGATTTGCAGAAATAGTGCCGTTAAGACCCGCACCCTACATGCATCTATGGCTTCCCTCCGGGATCTTCCTCAGGGAAGCTTTTAAAAGTCGGCAACCCTGAAGTAATCAAGGTAGTGCATATGGAAGCACCAAATACACCAGAGCACAAGAGAGCACAGATAACAAACAGATAGACCAAAGAAACATGGGCACTCACCCAGCTCACATAAGCAGGAATCAGAGGTACAGGAACTAGGGGAACAAATAACAAGATAGAGAGGTAGCACTTAGAAAACACTGGATCAGAATTGATTCCAAACAGGAGCAGAAACAGGCAACATCAGTGGTCGCAGTGAAAATATAGAAGTGGCAGTATGGACAATTAGAAGTGGTGGTATGAACATTTTGAAATAATAGAAGTGAATGGGAATATATTGCTTTTCAACGTAATCAGTGGGAGAAGTGATGGTATGACATACCCCCAAATACCCCCTCATTTTGAGCCCTGGGTAACACCAGAAAGCTAGAAGCTACGACTGGCAAGGAGGATATCAGCTAACAGCTAATTAAGGAGAGAGCCAATCTCCATTGGCTGCTGAATACACACAGCCTAATCCTCAGCTTAGGCATTCCAGCTGCAAGGTAAACAGCTAGGATCCTTTAGCAAGGAGGCATGCTGCAGGGGAAATGTCAAAATCTTCTCAATTGAGCATTAATAATTCATGAATGGTTAGGTATATATCTAATTGTTACGAGATTGACCTACTATGTGCGGAGTCTAACTACCAAGTTGTATTCGTCAGAGCCCCGATGGTGGGGATGGACTTGGCTGCTATTGACCAGACAGGTTGGTGTGCAGGAGAGTGGACAAGGTAATTACAGAGTCTGCACAGTATTGACCAGACATGTGTGCAGGAGAGTGGACAATGTAAGAATAGTATCTGCACAGTACTGATCAGACAGGCTGACGTGCAGGAGAGTGAACAAGGTAAGTACAGAGTCCGCACAGTATACAATGAAGACAGGGAAGACTAACAGACTTACAAGGACAGAAGAGGAAGGCAGGAGCAGGCTGGAGAAGAGACACAGGGGAAAAAGATAAAGCTGAGAACCAACAGGAAAACAGTCCAGAGAGCTAGACGCTAGGACAAGGAAGCAGACTAATGATCACGAGGGAACACGCCATCACCGGCGTCCACGTGCAGGGACGCTGAGCAAATAAACCAGCTGTAGTCAATCACTAAGCGGCACACCGGGAGAGAGAGAATGCCAGGCGTCCAGATCACCTAGCGATGATCTGGACGCCCCGTCTGAAGGACCGAGGAAGCCAGAGGCGGGGAGAGGCGTGACGCTGCACATAGCATGGTGTGGCTGGCGCCCAGATCACGTAGGCAATGATCTGGACGCACAGCCCAGAAGTGAAGAGAGGCATATCGTGGTCCATGGTTTACATGCCGTCACTAATATACATGACTTGTCTCCTTTCTTTATACTGCTGCCCTTACCCGTTAGTCTGAATTGCCACTAAAAGTTATGCTTTAGTACGTACATTGATCATTTTGTGACTACAACAAAATCATTTAACCTGTAAAACTTTTACTGAAAACCTATGTAAAATTACCTTGTTAATTAGAAGACTTGCTGAGAAGCAGCCTGTACAGTTTATTTCAGAAGTTATATTAAAACCCTGCAATCACATTTTCACAGTTTGCTCTCATTCTCAAGGGCTAATTAAATGATGAGGAGTGGACACATGCCAATATTACAAAGGGACAATAACTAACAAAGCAATTAAGTAAATTAGAGGGCCTTTTTATGTTATTTCATTTTTATAATGTTATAATCATTAATTATATTAATGAGCCATTTATTTTTTTACATGTGTAGTATATTGTTATCTGCAAAATTCCAGAGCATGCAATAATATTATACCAATATTTGGTAACTTGTAAATAAGCCTGTATTATATACTTATAATATCAGTCATAAGAGAAAAACTATTTTTTCAAAATAAAAAAGCAGAAAATATGCTTAAATATATAAAATTGTTATCAGATAATACACACTGTATTTACGAGTACCCAATGGCAGCAAACAACATCCAAGGATTGTATTGTATTATTCAGTTTAACACAACGGGGTAGATCCAGAACTACGTGTGCCGTACGTTTATTCGCAGAGCGTGTTTTCGTGCACGTAAGTTCGTTACACTCTCCTCAGCACACCCCTTGCACGGACGTATTTTGTCAAGATACGCTGCCCAAACCCTACCTTAACTTTTTCACACGTAACTGCGTACGTCCGCTAACGGACGTATAGACTACGTGAACGTACGCAGCTTAGCACGCCCATACTGTACACTTTAAATGCCACCCCCCGCCTCCTTCACATATTGCAGACGTATTTTGGACGAACGTAAATTTGGCACGCCCACACGTAAGTATTTACGTGAGACATACGTGAATCACCCATACGTTCACAATTACGCTACGTGAATGTGCATATTTTCTATGGTGCGCATGCGCAGTGCGTTCGAATCTGCGAATTTATGTCTCCGCCACGCGTAAAATCACGGGGAAGCGTAGTTCTGGATCAGGCCCAACGTGTGTAAATGGTGTGGCATTCATTAGCAACTTACAAACAAAAATAATGCTGGACCTGATTCACAGCTGAAACTCTGTACGTATGTTTAAGAATGGACAACTGCCCATGCCCAGAACAGTAAGTTACACATGAGATCCATGTCACGCACGGGAATCCATTAAGCACAGACTTCAACTCCGTTCTTAGTGGTAAGAAGGGGCGTGCCAGCAGAGCCACCATCAGAAATAGTGGGGCCCGAGACACATCCTCAGTGACATCACATAGGGGCCGGGGCGCCACTGACCAGCATTAACCTTGGGCCGCTGCACAGGGAACTACTGATTCGCAGAGTGAAGGTGAGTACTGCGGGCCCCATCAGCTCCAGGCCCAAGGCAATAGCTCCAGCTGACCCCCCCCTCTGATGTTGGCTCTGTGTGCCAGTCCTCCGTAAGAAGCAAGTTAAGAAGAGTGGGTGGAGGGAGGCATTTAAATGGGGCAATTAGGGCGCGGTTTGTCAGCTAAAATCCGTAGGAATGAAGGGATTGTCATGGGTGTTGCCTCGCTAATTAGGTGTATATTTTTGCAAATCCGCACATACTGATTTCATTCTTATCTGTGAATCTGGTCCCTTGTGATTGGATAGGAAATTCCACGTCACAGACCCAATAGAGTGCTGAGATATCAGTCAAAATACGAGGTCTATGTATAATCTGGGACACATGGCTGGGTCTTTCCACACTGTCTCACATTAGAAACAGGGCTCTCAGCCAGCAGAAATCTCATCTAAAGGTGAGCAAACTTGCTAGCAAGACCTGTTTTGATGGCTAATGGTTTTCCCAAGCCTTGCTTATAAATTAAAAGCTTACAAGGCTGAATATTACAGGTGACAAGCATGAAATGTTTCTTTTTAATAATATTTAATGATATTATTATTTATGTGTTTTTTTGTGTTGGGACAGCCCTTAATATTTTGTGGGGAACAAAACAGGCTGCAGCAAGAGCCCTGGATGTCAGGGCATGCTGGCGCTTGTGGTTCCATAATTGCCAGCATGTCCTGGTAGCCATGGATATGCTGGTGTTTGGAGTACTGCAAGCACCAGCATTCCTAAGCATTTGATGGCTGTCTGGACTTGCTGTGACCTGTAGTGCACCAATAGAAAGAGGTATTGTAAGTTTTATTAAATGTTGAACAATTGAATAAGGAAATGCTTTGGGCGCAATGTTAGCATTAACCGTTGCAGCAGAATCTATATGAAAATTTAGCTAACATTGAGCCCAAGGGCCAGACTTACTAAGCTGCGTGTTTGGAAAAGTGGAGATCTTGCCCATAGCAACCAATCAGAATCTATCTGACATTCCATAGTATGTAATAGGAAAGTGAGAGTTAGAATCTGATTGGTTGCTATAGGCAACATCTCCACTTTTCGAACATGCAGTAAATCTGGCCCCAAGAGTCCATAACATAAGGTGAGCTTTTCTGGAGGTGTCTCATATCATTTATACAACAAACTTATCTACTTTATGTGACATACTGTATGGTTTTTCAAAATAACAAATACCATAGGTATGAGTCATCGAAAGAATTGACATTTAACACCAAAATTGTATGTTTTCATTGCTTCTGAATGTGATAATCAGAGTGTAAAAGAAAACATCATTACTTCTATTGCACCGATGTAATGTATTTCCATGACTTTGTTGACAGCTGTTCTGGTCTCAGATGGACACCAAGTTGTCTTGGAAGAAATAGCAGATCGGGACACTGTGGAAATGATTGTGAATGGAGAGACTGTGTTTAACTGTAACATCAAAGAACTTGACTTTGGTAAGGAAATAAATACCCTTTCCAGGTATATTAAATTGCTAAATTTCTTATGTCTTTAGTAAAGAAATTTGAAATGATTTGCAATAAAATACAGTTTATAGGTTGAACGGCTACATGGTTGTAAGGGTAAATCATATCTTATTTATGATATGCATTAATGTATGTATACCTGTCCATCTAAGCTGCACTTATATTTCCCATCCCTTAAAACTGTACCGGTGAGGCAAAATAAGTTATTAGACAGTGCAGATGTAACTGTTACATGCCATAAGAATGCCATGTAAGTCACAGCTTTTTCCCTGCTGTTGGCTCTCCAATGGCATTCTCCACTACGCATGCTGTCACGTGAAGTGTGACACCATGCATATTAGCCATGTGCTCTGCGCTGTCCACCATCCTTTGCGGATGTGCTCTCTCTCCCTCTCGGTGTTCTGGCTGGTATCTAGCAGCCAGGACATCATCAAATCAGCGGACAGCAGCCTCTTTTAAGAATTGGCAGCACTTCCATGTGTTCCTGCATTCACCTTATCTTTGGTTCTCTCTCACTGAATTTTCCTTGTGATTGTTGTATGGATTCTCTCCTGTGTCATTCCTCATGTTCTCCCTCCAGTTCCTTGCCCCTCTACTCCTTTTCCTGGTTCCTGCCTTGTGAGTATGAGAGTGAGTGCGTGAGTGCTTTGCCATGTCTTTTCTGTTGCTCTTGTCACCTGTCCTGTGTTTGTGCACTTTTTTTGTTTGGTGCTTTGCAATGTCGACGTTTCCTGCTCAGATCTTGCACCTTTGTTTCACCATATCTAGATTCCTTGGTGTTACCCTGTCTCTCAGTGGCATATCCTATTGGAGCCCCAGCTTGCTGGTGGCATTAGTCTTCAGTTTTCTCACAGGGGGTGATGCCAATGGTTGTGACCTGCTGGGTGCCTGCCACACAAATCTGTCCTCACCATCATGGGCTTCAGTGAAGACCAGGTCCCAATTAGATTATGTGCCCTGTTTGTCACTCTTGTGTAAAAGTAACCCACTAGACATAAGTTTTTTTCAAGATCATCCACAAAGGTTTTAAATTGGACCATGATTCACCGAATTATACCTCACTTTAGGATTTAGGGGCTGATTCAGAGATGCGATTGCGAAAAGATCGCAAATATACGCATCTAATGTTAAGATCCTAGCAGGTTCCAGCCCACTGCATAAAGGGTCACTCCCCTTGCAAACAGCAGTGGATCTTAAACTTAGACCACCATTGACTTGCCCTAACTCTACGCTGTCATTTTGGATCTTAAGTGACATGGTAGCGTTCATTTAAGATCCTAAGTGTCAGCCCGCACCCACTTTCCCTCATTTCCCTGCCTCCCCACGCCCATTTCCATGCAAATCCTTAAGATCTTAAAGATTCGCAGCACTTAAGATCTTAAGTGCTTGCGTGCGATTCAAACTTACGCTCTTAGCGAATTTACGCTCCCAACCGCTACGTAGACGGCGTTGCACTATTACTACGCATGCGCAGTTTTGCGAATTTTCTAGGATCTTAAATATACGCTCCTAAGTGCCGTGGAAATCGTATCTCTGAATCAGGCCCTTAGTTCTTAAGATTATGACTATATTATGTTATTTTAAATCAATTTAGATTTGCACACAGCACTTGTTGTGTTGCTAGGGTGAGTCTTGGTGTTCTTCAGCAAAGTAAATGGACTGGATCAGACTTTCAAAAAGGCTGGTGTCTTCCAGTCAATATGATCTAAAAACGCTTGCTTTTTAGGTTTGCACATGTTCTGCATTTGACATTCAGAGAACCATTTTTTTCAAACCCTCTTCAACGGTGGGGTATGTGAAAATGCAAGGAGGAGGGATGTAAATTTGACAGCATTCTACAGTGTAGCATACACACAGAGATCTGATAGTCTACACGAAAGAGGGGAGTGTACTCCCATGCCTCTTCCCTCTTTCGTGCTTAAGTGTCCAGAACCCTACCTTAACTTCTCTGCATGGATCTGCGTCTGTCCAAATGCAGAACTGTGTGAAAATGCTAATCGCCATCACTGGAACTTAATTTACAAGTCTATCCCCACTGTGGATTGGCCATGCGGAAATGTAATGCCACCCCCATGTACGGATCTTGTAGCGTACAGAACTCAGAGATCCATATACACAGATGTTACTTTACACAAGAGGCTTGCATAAGTCCCCTAACATTATTAAATGAGGGCCAGGTCCGATAAATAAAAAATAAAAATAATCTACAATATTATATTATTATTTCAGCTAATCTATTTATGGTGCTCGGCCTTCCTATAAATTACACAGGTTGGATATGAAGACAATGTTAGAAGGATGTTTAATGGGCATGATTTTCTAGAAAACTGCAGCATTTCACTCTGGGGATTCATATGTAAACATGCCAATTGACTTAACGCTTTCTATTTTTGTAGGAGGTGATGGAAAGCTGGACCCACTTTGTGAAGAAGCAAGACAAGCTGTACTGAAAGCCTACTAACGGATACTGCAGTGACTAGAACTTTGTAATTGCCTTTGTAAGACTTTTATTTGCAGTACTTATATATTATCTAGGCACACTAAACATAGTATTAATGTGTGTATGTAACTTGAACCTACTTGATCCATAGCTGGAAAACTAGAACCCAGATGATACTACTGATGATGAAATTAATGATAACAGTGAATACTAAATCAGCCCCAAGGTTATTATATTTTATTACTGCAAATAAACATGAGTAGTAATTCAAATGATAGTGTGAGTCTGTCTATTATCATTATACTTGATTTATAAAATGTTGCTATATTAGCACTCTACTTTAAGGTGTGGAGAACATGCTGCAACAATTTATCTGCAGGTGTAGTTAAAGTCAGCATGGTTTCCTTCTCATCATTTGTCTATCTTTTCAGTTAAAGCATTCATATATTCATCCCATTCCATATATAAAAGTGATAGGCTGCATCCACGTTTTATTACTTGAAGTTCCATTCATCCAAACTGTTTGTTCTTTATATGCTTAGAGGCACGATCCATTGTTTAGCCTCAATATTCAATAATGTGGCTGTGCATCCAGAGCTCTAATGCGCAAGATGTTTGGGTGTGTTTGCACTGATGCACGTTATGACCATTTGCATAGACCAAGCACATATACACTCAAAAAGGACTGCAACAGATGTGAAATACACAGCCTGGTGCCTACAAATGAGTGCAAATTCATCACTGCTGTTATAGGTGCTTATTGCTTATACAACATTTGAATTAGAATATATAACTTTAATAATGGAATTCTATTAAAAACATGCAAAAGCAATTCTGTAGTTCAAAAATAAAACCAACAAAAAAACACAATAAGGTAAAAATAAATAAGCACAGTACAGACATTGGGTGTTTAGAATATATGCATACAGAATCACAATAACTGTAATCATTATAAACAAGTTACTTACTCTTAGACAGTTATAATTGCTGTGTGTGTGTTAATGTCATTTAGAAGGTGTGAGTAATCATAAGTATTTAAACTAGACTCAGATGCGGTGGTGTTTCCAAGGGAAACACACAGTGCAGAGGAGAATGACCCACATATTTGCAGAAATGCAAATAATGCTTATTAGCTACTAGGAATACCCAGACACACCCTCATGCAGTGTGAGGTCTTAAGGCACAGTTCAGGATTTTGAATCAGTGATGCACTCATGCATGATAGAAAAAAAGAAACTACAACAAAAAGGATTTATGCTCAGAACCTTTGTCAGGCCCAAAGGACTATTTGGGCCACTTTAACACTTGGGGCTTCATTTTGGGAGCAGAGCAGCATGTTTACTCTCAAAAAGTAGAGCTTTAGCTCTGCTACTACTGTATGTCCTCATTATGGCCAGCTTCTTCTTCCAGCAAGTAAAAAGGTGATTCAGTAAAAGAAAACCAAGTAATTCATTAAGTAAATGTTAAAAAACAAATATGGCATTGACCTTTGAATTTGGGCTTTTAATATATCCAAATATATAATATAAGCATCATCAATAAAAAGAAAAAAAAAAAAACATCTGAGCCTGTAAACAGAACACAAAAAGAAAACAGGAACAATGCTTTTGTATGAAAACATATATTAAATATACAACAGAAACACAAAAGAAGTCATATTAACATATATCAAATGTTCTTTATTTATGCATATAAAATCAATGGACCTGATCCAGAGCTGTGCTTCCGTAGGTCATTCATATTTAAGCGCAGCGTGACACTGTTCTGGGTATGTGCAGAAAGGAGCGAGCACAGAAAGATGGGTTCACTGCTGGCCATCCACCTGTGTTTATATCCGTGTGCTCTGTGTCACAAAAGGGTGTTCTGCTAAATTTAAATTAGAAAGGTTTAGTAGCATCCCTTATTCTCCAGACAGCCTTATTTTCCCTTCTTAAATTTTGTCCAGCCAGCCTTCTTTCCCCCTCTTAGGTTATGTCCAGTCAGCCTTATTTCCCCCTCTTTATTTTTGTCCAGTCAGTCTTATTTCCCCCTCTTAATTTTTGTCCAGCCAGCATAATTTCCCCCCTCTCAATTTTTGTCCAGTCAGCCTTATTTTCTCCTCTTTATTTTTGTCCACCCAGCCTTATTTCCCCCTCCTTATTTTTGTCCACCCAGCCTCATTTCCCCCTTAAATTTTGTCCCGCCAGCCTTATTGCCCCTTGCTTCTTATAGCTGCCTCTATAGTGTGTGCCCCCTCCATATTATTTAAATCCACACTCCCCAAAGCAAAATACCTTCTTCCACAATAATAAACTTACCTGTTCTTGCCGTCTTCTTGCCTCCAGCTCTCTCCTCCACAGCACGCTCTGCAGAATGACGCCAACGTGACCTTAGGTCCTTGTGAATAGAGCTGTGGGCGGGTGAGCAGGGCATCGGGACCCAACGGCGGCCAGTCACTTTAGTAATGGACGGTCGTGCTGCTGAGACACAGCCGGGCATACATATAGATTCATAGATTCGGCAGCGCGACCGTCCATTACCCCCAGGAATTTCATTTTTACCCCATTTGGGGTAATTTCTCTCGGTTCCCCGACCACTGCTGTAGGACGTCTCCCACCAATGATGGCTGGGGCTGGGACTGTTGTGTCAGCAAAGGCTATAGTTGGTTATGGTTATAGAAAATATAATTAACCTTTAAAGGAAATAAGTTTACTTATAAATGTGTATTGCTTGCAGCTGTGCAACACCCAGTCACAGCAGCAAAGGGCAGAAGATGACCAACTTTGGCTCCATAGCAGCGAGTGCTGTCTTAAGCTGCCAGCCCCTGATAGCTTAGAGTTCTGTGGGTGACCCATTGCGGCTGCAGCCTGCTTCCCCGGTAGTTACCCCAGTGTGACACTCCTTTCAAAAGCATCAGCAATTAAGACTAAGGTATGTTCAAAAACATTTTTAAACTTAGCTTTACGTTTGAATTTGAGATTATAAACATAGGTATTACAAACATTGGATAGTTTGCACGAGAGAAAGATCAATACATGCACATACTTCATACAATGCATATTATACATGCATAAACAAATAACTGTGTTAATAAGTTCTGATATCATAGACTAGAAGTGATAAATTCTGATGTCATTATATAAATGTTCATTAGAAAACATATAATCATAGAAATATTGCAATACTATAGTAAATTATGTAAAAACTCACCTGTGTATTATTTTCATATACTGTTAAAGTAGGATTCATTTTCTAAATTTAATTATTGTCCATAAATTATTCATAAAAAAAAAAAAAAAAATGAATATCCAGACACTCACTGTAGAAATTGTCATCAACCTTGGTCAGTGAGTTTTATCAATATATATGTGATAATTGAAAAATAATTTATTTTTACATTTTGATTATTTGGTTTTACTTTAATACATATTATATACTAAACAAAATCTAACTCCCGAAGTGCAATTCAAGGATTGCTGAACATGATTTATTTACCAGACAGAAAGTTATTATTTAGCTCCCTACAGTATGTCATACTGTCTTATCAAGTCTGTTTTAATGCTATTGTTTCCCAGCTGAAATTTACAACTGTCAGTTTCTATTATTGATTTTCGTGTTTGTTTTGTTCTAACATTTTGGACACACTAAATAATGTGATTCATGGGTAGTAATACGGGGGTTATTTCAAATGAATTGAAAAGAACATAAAGACTTGGGGCTAGAACATATCTTGTTGTAAGCAGAAGACAGGCAATGCTATTACAATGTTAACCTTAAGACACAATTATACAAAAACATACACTAGTTGCTATACTTTCCACCTAAGTCTCCATACCCAAGAATGCAAGAAAAACTGTCCCCTTTGTGAATTATAGATAATCAAGACCTTACAGTCCTCTCTACAACATACTCTTCCACTATATTTATTCTCATTACATTACATTATTGTGCATTTAAGTTTTTAATTGGTGCGTGTTGCTCATCCATTCTCTGCACCCAAAACTATCCCGTTACTCATCATCCTTCCATGTTTGGTTTCACCCATTTTTGTTTATAGCAAGTGCTTGGAGGGAACCAGTTGTAAGTGACCTGCTTTCAGAATACATAATCATGGAATGCACCCTACCAGAAAGACCCTACAAATAGTGGTGTATGGCTGCACCAGTCTTTGAGTACAGAAACTTGTAACTGTATCCCAAGGTTAGGTTATTTTAATGAAAGCAAGTCCAGTTTAGATGCAATTTCCATGGAATGTTCTTCTACGACACACAGATCATTGCTTTGGCAAATTCCCAAGATACATGTTATGACTGCCCACACCAAACACTCAGGCCCATACTAAATGAACATTATTGTTGTCGTTGTTATTATTATTATTATTATTATTAATAACGTTTATTTATTTATAATATTTATATTATTTATAAAGCCTGAAGAAGTTGGTTTTGAGGGACTGTTTGAAGCATTGGAGGGTGCCGGATTGCCTAATAGGTTGTAGTAGGTTGCTCCAATGCAGAGGAGCAGCCCAGGAGAAGTCTTGAATGCGAGAGTGAGAGGTTGTTATCAGACTGGAGTTGAGGCGGCGGTCACCAGCAGAGCGGAGGTTGATCTGGAGGTACACACAAATCTGCAGACATCACAGGACGTACAGTGCATCTGAACACAAAGCATGGGTGGGCAATTCAAAGGCTAATGCAATAGAAGCTCTAAATGCCTGTGCAAGTTCAGCACATTAATACAGCTGCGTGACCATATATGTTGCGAAAGTGTAGGGTACATTGTAATGTATATTGAAAATATTGGCTATTATTAGTGTGAGTCCTCTAATGACATTGGGCCGGATTCACAACACCGTACGTGTCGCAGATTCGTCCGTAATTAACCGATACAACATACTACGCATGCGTGGTAACTATTTTACGTAATCTACGTATCGTTTCGTTACGTAGATTGTGTATATGCGGATGAATGTGCAACACGTGTGGTGTTGTGAATCCGGACCTTTGTAATAAAACTATATCCAAGTATGAGTTTAACAAAAAAAAAAAAAAAAAGATACACTTTCTTTTTATTAACTACAGTAATTATTTTATACTCAGAAAATGTCATTCCGTACAATGAATCTGCAGTATTTTTGCAGTAGTTCCGGTTTTTAGTATTGGAAATGTTCAGGAAACCGATGTATGCAAATGAAACCTATTCTCTGTTGTAAGCAAACAAAGGATCTGCTAGGGACGTGCATTCTGATGTCAGGCTTAGTACAATAAAGGCATGTTTATGCAATTTTTATTCTGTGCTCGGATTAAATATATGCATTTGCATCTGTATTATGTTGATCTATTTGCCCAATCCTTGATGTATGTACTAAGGAGGGTATTTTTAGAGCCGACATTGCATCTGTACAAACTACCAAAGCTGGGATAAGGTGTGTTTGGGGGGCTTTCCTTTTATTACTTACGTATAACCAACAATTATGTTTGTTTAGTTTGTCTGCTTTATCTGCATAAAATGCCAAAAATACACATAACACAGTATGAAGCCCAATATTTACACCTACCTTACACTTGTCACAGGATACACAGGGAGCTTGACCAGAACCCTAACCGGTATGGTTCGGCTGTTGGCCTCAACGCAGAGCTAAACCATGAGTTAAGTATGTACCAGGCCCCTGATGGCAAAGACGGACATGGCTGCAGACTGGTCGAGAAACAGGCCTTAAGGCAGCTATGGAAAAGTCTGTGATGGGTTGTGTGCAGAAATACCAGATGGAAAGATACAAGTGTGCTGTGTGTGTAGTGCTGGAATGGAGGTGATCATTGAACATTGTAATGAACATAAAAAAAAACTACAACGGTAAACATTTACAGTTGTTATGGTATACTCTATAAACACATATAGTCATAAGGATAAATAAGAAAAAAGTTGAGCAAAGAGAGGTTCAGTTGAGCTGGTTCAAAATGTTGAAGTCAAGCTTTACAGTTTTAAAGCCAGATGTTTGCTTTAACCTTCATGTTACCATACAGATATGTCAACTATGGCAGGCATCGGTCTGTAAACATCAATGCAAAAAACCTGTCTATAAAAGATAATAAATAGTAGGTTGATTACTCAGTGGGGCCTTCTCCAATTTTCCTATAGTCAGAAAAACAGGAGGCAAATACAATACTGTAATTCAATACAATAATAAAATATTTCTACAAAACTCTTGTTCTATATGGCACCTTACAGCAAACAATACACAACAAAAACTAAAATGTAGCTAGCTGCTGATTTAAATAATGTGTCTGCTGCAACAAATGTATCAAGACACAACATAATTTACTACGTGTTTTGCTTCTCAAGCCGAATCTGTCCTGATTTCAGGGTAAAGGCATAATTAACATTGTCTCCGCAGCACAACAAAATACGAGGCACATTTACTTTAGAGTAATTTACAATTTGTCAGAAACATAAAAGTATTATTAAACTTATTCTTCAAGTTTCTATTTCTCCAGAAGGAAAATGTAACTTTAGTCTATGTAATTTTTCATGCTGTTGATTATAGAAAGCCGCCACAAAGTAATTAAGCTATATAATAGTTGGTAATGTGACATTCTTGCTCCCTCCATACCTACTGATGGATTAACACTGGCCAAAGAGTTTCTTATTGAGTTTTTGTTTGTAGACCAAACCCTGCAAAAATATAAAGCATTGTTAAAATATGTGGAGCAAGAGAGGTGTGCCCTAATTGTATACACAAAACCACACAAGCAACTTTACTGCTCAAACTCTAAAAAGTGATGAAGTTATGACATTAAGGCTGGAGCCATTAGTGGACATCTTTTTTAAGTAATACAAAAACTGTAAAACTCTGAAAAGAACAGATCAGGGCATCTCCTGTGCATGGAGCGGCCCATAACCCCTGGTAATCAAACACACAAACCTGTAAGTTAGCAGCTCCACCATTTTGTAAGTGACATAAATCCACAATAATGCTGAATCTGCAGCTTACCACAGGAAGTAATGGTATATCTGATTTATCATGTCTATATTGCTTATAGAACACATCCATTAAGGCTTCAGCTAGTCACTGGTGAACTCTATACTCTCTATATGGACAACTAGGGGGCTCTCTGCAAAGTGTATAGCGATCACTGTTGGTATGGCGGTCACTGATGGGCTCTCTGTATTGTGCATTGAGGTCCATGGGGTTAAATATTAAAACGCTACATACATTTTATACAGTTTATGTCCCGATGTCTGACTTACTTTACTATTACAAACATTTAATAACCATTTGTAATGTCTGTAACATTTCATCTAATGCTGGCCATACACTTGTACGATTATCGGTCCCAAGAGGGGGTGGGACGATAAACAGGACGATTTCCCGCTAGGAAAAATATCCCATTATTGGCACTATACACCTCCTCTGCTGGGACCGATAATCCTAGCAGAAGAGGGGAGGGGAGCAGCGCTCTATGTTGCTGCTGCTGTCTGTTACTACTCCTGCAATAGCCGCTGCTGTATATCTATGTACTATGCTGCTCTGACAACTATAAAGTATACCTTCAAAGCTTTCAGAGCAGCTTTGTACATAGATCTAAAGCAGCAGCAGCTCTGAAGAACAGGGAGCCATTCAGCTTGCTGATTGGCTCCCTTAAAATATTGTGAGCTTTCTCCCGATTTAAATCAAACATGTCAAAAGTTCAAATAATCGTACCAAAGCGTTTCTGGTGCGTTTATTTGGCGATAATTGGGGGATCGGGACGATAATCGCTCTAGTGTATGGCCAGCTTAAGAGTCAAAGATCTACAATGTCTTCAACATCTGACAAAATTATGGAGGGCAGGATTTGCTTCTACATCATCCCTTTCCTTTTTTCTATCAAAATTCTTGTTTATTATTGTTCACATAAAATTACGTTGATCTAGAATGTACCTCAACTTCTCCATTCAAATATGATCCACATTTTTGGAAGGACAGTTTCCTACTATTGCTTTTAAAATTCAAACATATTGCACTGTGATATCTTCCTTCATAAGAGAAAATGGCAGCAAGCAGTGAATGTTCCAAGTAACATTGAGAAGGATTAGAAACTATGTGGGGAGGCAATATGGAGCTGATGTGGGGAAGGGGGGTACAATGAATACATTAGCCTAATGCAGCAGAAATATTACGTCCTGTAAATTAGTTCTTATACTTTTAACCACAAACCATGGAAATGTAAACATAAAAAGCAAATTTGGTTTATCAACAAGACCTCTCATGTTCTATAACAAAACAATACTGTTACACAATGGCAGAAGACAGATAAAGCGGTTGCAGTCTCCAGTCCGATGGTCAGCTTTGCGAAATAGAGACAGCCAAAAGTTACTTTTCGGCTGTCTCTATTTCGAATAGGGGTCCATTTTAGAATTTTTTTTTTATCGAAATAGGGCCGTTCTTTGCGGGGACCCACACCCCAGATAAAGTGCTCATTTGAATTTAGTAATACAACTGCACACTGATGCAAAGATCTTTTTCCGCATGAAGGGTGGCCCCACGTACCATACTTACGAAATACGCATGGTGGGTGGGATTAGAATGCAGAATGTACAGTAAGGATTTGGCAAGGGATTCTGCATTCCGTACGTCAGCCTTCCACAATGGAAAACTTAAGGTAGGGTTCTGGATGTGGAAGGACTGTGTGCACTCCCCTTGCTCATATACAGAATTTAGCATCACACGTTCTGCACGTTATCCTCCGCTGCATTGGCTAATGTATGAAATCTGCACTTAGTTCTGGACCCGGTCCCCTGAACCTATATCCACCCATCTCCAACTTCACCCTCCTAGCCAGGTATGCATGTCACAGGAGCCTTTGTGTATAATTATAGAAACAGAGGCTTTTTAGTATACATGCTGAGCAACACAATAGATAGTTACAGAAACCGTCTCACAAAACAGGATCTTTAGGTTTGTATAAATCTCAGTGTGCTAGTCTGTACCCACACACTAATGAGTTTATTTTACCAAATGCCACTTAAATTAACTGCCATGTCTCATGATGGAGAGGGCAACCATTAAACATGTACGATGTAGCCGTCTAGGCTATTTCACTATGGATATTTAGGGAGTCCTGCAATCCTTTTAGCAGACCAAGGGTAAGGGAACTAGTAAGTAATCGTAACTACTGTGACCCAAAGAATATTTTGATTTTATCCATTTGACACCACACTTCTGACATAACATTTTGGTTACAGTTGTCTAACTTCTTATATTTCTACATCTCTTTCTGACTTGAAAATGATGGAGACCCACTTACTGCAAAGCGCTATGTAATCTGCTGGCACTATATAAAACCTGTAAATAAATAAACTACAAAGATGCCAATAGTCTGTGTCAAAGTAAATGCTCCCCTCCTACAGATACAGTCTCCCTTTTCCCAAGGTTATAGAAAAGTGTACATGTTAGGTTGTCAGTTGTCATGGTGTAAGTATACTTTGAAAATCTTGTACTAAAATCTTTTTTTTTTCTTGGACTGCTTTAGTAGTAGTTTAGTTTCAGGTGCAGCAACATTTGTGCATTATTTTCTGGTTTAAAGCCATAACTGTACATGTTCAATACTAGAGACATCTTAGTTAGCCATTTGCAATTTCCATGCAGCAAACATCTTATTACACCAAATAAATGACAAAAGCACAAGCAGACTATCAATACGCTAAAACTCTTTGTGACAGAATCAAGAATATTAATATCAGTAGTCATGCTACATGTTGTTTTGCCAGAGTCAAAATACTCCTTATGGATCGTATTCACAGTTAAGAGTGAGTTAGGTGCAGCCTGATCCGCACCCAACTCACCAGTTCAGCCCAGACCAGCTCCCGTTTTTAAGATTCTAATGGCACGTAAAAGCACCATAAGGCTTCCTTAAGTAACCATGCGTATTTTTTCTTAAGAAGGAAAATATGCACGGAGATCCCTTCCCCACACCCTCCCCAGCTCATTTGAATTCCTCCCCCACCTACTCTTCTTAAAGGGCTGAGGCTGCTGTGGCACACCTCTTTTCATACTTAATCAACTGCGTGCTGTCTTTAAAGACGTACACGTAATCTATGTATGCACCTAAATGGTACATAAATTGTGTAATTAACTTTTTCATTCTTAAATCTATGCACATAACAAGCCAGAGCTTTCTAAATGTGAATATGGTCCAGTAGCATTTCTAAGGAGTATTTCAAGCCAAAGAGGAGTATATTATTGATAATTAAATAGCAAAGTGGTCTCTGCTGTTCCAAACTCACCATTTATAAGTAATAACTATAATCGGGTTCTCCCCTGCCTTGTTGTCAAGATTGATCATCATATAACATGTTACCATTTCATTTTGATAGAAAAGCATCACATCAAACTAAACATTACATGGTCACAATATTCCTTATCTAATACATGTAGGGTATATTAGGGGTCTGGAAATAACACACTTTATAAAGTACATGTGGGGTATATGACAGTTTAATAAATACTATATGGACAAAAGTATTCAAACACCTGACCATTACTCCAACAGGGACTGTAATGACATTGTATTCAACTACATATACTTTAATATGGAATTGGTCCCCCTTTCGCAGCTGTAACAGCTTACACTCATCTTGGAAGCGTTTTGGAATGTTTCTGTGGGAATTTGTGCCCATTCATTCTGTAGAGCATTTATAAGGTCAGGCACTGATGTTGGATGAGAAGGCCTGACTCGCAATCTCTGTTCCAGTTCATTCCAAAGCTGCTCGATGGGGCTGAGATCATCATGGCTCTGTGCGGGCCAGTCAAGTTCTTCCACACCAAACTCATCAAACCACGTCGTTATAGTCCTTGCTTTGTACACTGGGGCACAGTCATGTAGGAATAGAAAAGGGCCTTCCCCAAACTATTGTCACAAAGTTGAAATCATAGCATTGTCCATAATGACTTGGTATGTTGTAGCATTAAGACTGCCCTTCATTGAAGATAAAAGGCCTAGCCCAAACCCTAAAAAACAGCCCCATACCATTGTACCTCCTCCACCAAACTTCACAATTGGCATAATGCAGTCAGGCAGATAACGTTCTCCTGGCACCTGCCAACCCCAGCCTTGCCATCTAAATGACAAATAGAGAATCGTGATTCATCACTCCAAAGAACACATTTCTACTGCTCCACAGTCCAGTGTCTGTGGGGGAGGTCACATGAGACGCTGTGAAAGGAAGGTTCTCTCACAGTGTGAACCAGTCATTGCTGGCTGCAGAGCTGGAGATCTGTAAGTTTCTCTCTCTCTCTCTCTCTCTCTCTGCAGAGAGTGATGATTCACAGGCTTCTTTAACAATCTGAGCATTACAAGAAAGTGGCACTTACCTGTAATGCTTAGTTGAAGAAAAAAAATACATACAAAAAGTCCCATGCACATACGTACGCATGAAACAAATATTAAAGCCTGCCTGTGATTTCTGGCGTTAATGTAATCACTAATTTATATAGTATAACAGTCATGTCACCAAATTCTGCAAGACAATTCTCTTAAGGTATGTATCAGTGTTTACAAATCTGAATGCACTGATGTAATTAGAAAAGAAGAAAACAAAGCATTTCCACTAATTACTGCTGCACTAGTACATTAGTATCATTATACCGCTCCATCACATTGCTTGCAACAAATAATCAAATTTCAGCCAGCTCTTAAGAGCTTAATTTAAAACTTTCAGATGTGGAGTAACATAAGGGCCATACTGAAGATGTCAAGTTATCCTAAGAACCTGTTTTTTTCTCCTTTCCTTTGTGCAAATGCAGCTTGTTCCTGACTAAAAAGGTTTTGTTGCACATAATTCTGTTAAAACAGCTACATTACTCTTCTATGAAAAAATTAGCAACATAAAAATTGAGTCATTATAGTCATTATGTTTCAGTATTCGTAACTAACTCACTTCATAATTCTGTTAACGCTAAATAACTACAGTGTACTAAGAAGTGATTTAATGCTTGCATTGAAATAAACTTTAGACTGGGGTCGTGGATGGTTCTCTCTCTAAATATACCTCTGCTTAATGCACAGAATAGATCAACCCACTAGCAGCCTGACTGCGGATTTTGTGGCTGCATATTAAATAAGCTATTAGTGTAAGTAAATAGCGAACACAAGTTCAAAGTCTCAGCATGTTGGGAGAAATTGAAGAGAAGGAGCAGTAATACAATAGTGGTATCCAGGAGGTTACAGGTGATTACTTTGAAACTAATATGAAAAATTTATTTTTTACATATAGGGCTGGATTTACTAAAGTCGATTTTGTCAAACTCACCGGAGATTGGATGCAATTTCCAGCGAGCTTTAAATCGCTGAATTTACTAAAGTAAATTAAATCGCTGAATTTACAAAAGTAAATTCAGCATAAACTAGCCGGAGATGAGGCTTTTTCAAACTCACCGCAATAAAAATTGCTATGGCAGATTTCAAAAGGCAGTGCATACAAATCACTGCATTTACTAAACAGCGATTTGTAAAACATCTGTAAACTCACCTCTAATTCCAGCGAGACGATAGAGGTGGGTGTGAGTGGCGATTTACTAGAAATCCGTACTGACACAATTTGTCAATAAAAAAAATAAATGAATTAAACCAACAAAAACATTATTTTGAAACCCATAATGGACCAATATATTTAAACACTTAGCTGGCCACAATTTTTATGCCACTTATTTTTACACTCACATATTAGTAATTAGCATACGGACAACAATTTAATATTACATAACATGCAGATTATAAAAATTACATTATGAGATAATACACAATGGACCTGATTCAGAGCTACGCTGGTCCACTGTCCATAAGTACGACCAGCGTAGCTCTGGTGAACTCCCCGTGTGAGCGTAGTTACACACAGTTACGCCGGTTGAAAGCTGCCCTAACTTCAGCCGGTGTAACTATGTATAACTACGCTCACACAGGAGCGTAATCTGTTAAACTTATTAAGCATATTTACTTCGCTAGAAAAATACTATATAATACATGGAAGGTCCTGCTAAAAGAGCCAGAAAGGGAGTGTGATCAATTAGTCTCCAGTCCAGGTCTCCATGAAAGGACACAGTAATTAAAGCAACCAAATGTGATAGCTGAGCACCAGAATAATAATATAAAAACATGGCAGAGCCATACCACTCCTCTCCTTCCTTCCACAGAGATTCTCTCTACTAATCCTGCCCCCCCCCCCTATAAAAATGAGGTAATTAATGAATTACATATTTGAAAGATTTTGTGAGGGACCAGGGCTGAGGACTAATTATCTTTACCATATTTATCCGACCCATAGTTATAAGCAGAAATTTAGCCCATTCCATAATTCCAAAAGATGCAAGAGATGTAGCATATTAAGCTGACAAGTCAGATATGATATTAGAGACTTCCATGCCCAAGTATTTAAATTGAGGGGTTCTTTTTAAGGGAACTGGTTAGTGATAACAGGCATCCATCTTGTCTTGTCTTGTCCCTCTGTCCAGGTCAACAGTCAGGCACAAACCCTTTAATACATGCTGTAGTAAAAGTTGACTACTATAACAACTTAATCCAGTCAATAAACTGATCACCCAACACCATTCACCGAAAGACCTTCAATAATTATCACCACTCTACAGAATCAGCATTACTTTAATGAGCATGCAAGACATAGACATAGAAATGCTGCTTTGTTGCTCCACCATCTCCGTAACAACTGTGGTAGACTGAGAAAGTAAAGAGATAGGTCTGCTACACAGCGCTAGATACTGAATGAATGAATGAATGAATAAATAAATATATGGGATGAGTCCAAATAAAAAAAAAAAAAAATAAAGACTACTCTGGCTGGTGTGCTATCCAAAAGAAAAAATCCTTCTGTAACGAGTCACTGCTGATGTGTTTCGAGAGATGTTCACTTTTTCAAGTTTGAAAAAGAGGACATTCCTGTGTAGCAGACCTATCTTTTTATTTTCATCTATTCAAGGGGGTGTAGGACCCCCTAGGTTCTGCTGTCAGCTGCTTGTCTAGCACAGTAGGCACCACTACCTTCTAAATAATTCCCACATCTGCCTGGCCATAAGTGTGCGATGAGAACAAAATATTCTGCTTGGATTTATCTAATAGATAGTCAGTGTATGTTTTTGACTAGATGACCAGGCAATTCTGTATGTAACTTATACCGTGTTCACACTGCAGCCCCGGCAAAAACCCGGGTTTTTTAACCCGGGGT
>WWET01000190.1:459727-477347 GCA_011038615.1 Limnodynastes dumerilii | reverse complement strand
ATTTTATTCTATGCATGCAGGGAGAATGCTTTGCTTTTACTTATTGCACACAGATACCTGATCAGCTTCACTTTTAAACTGCTAATTAGACTTGAGCTGGGAAACATCACCTTTTAACTATAATACTGTTGCAACAAATGAAATTTGACTTCCCTGAAATCAACATGGTTTAGCCCAGGTGTAACTTTAAGTTCTTATTTTCAATCTCTGAATCAGGGCCCTGATTCACACTTAAGAATCTTCTTAAAATAAGAACTTAAAGTCACTCCTGGGCAAAACCATGTTGATTGCAGGGGGAGTCAAGTTAATTGTATTCTTTGCATGCAGGAATACATCTTTGAATAGCTTACTGAAAACAGATACTGACCAGCTTTACTATTACACTGTTATTTAGACTTGGGCTGGGAAATATCACCTCTCAACACTAGTACTGTTTGCAACAGATGAAATATGACTCACCTGAAATCAACATGGTTTAGCCCAGGAGTGACTTTAAGTTCTTATTTTAAGAAGATTCTTAAGTGTGAATCAGGTCCTTAATTTCAAGCTCCTTCTTAAGTCTGGATCCAGTCCATTATGTTTAAACATATATGTAAATGGAGCAGCTTTGAGGATTCAAATTTAAATATGTCCCTCTATTCCTTTAATCTTAAAAATGCACTGATTCATAGAACAAAATAGCTCCATTATTAATTCAGGAAGTATAATCAATAAATGTGTTTAGGGATTACTTTTAGTTCATCTTGTTCCTTTGACAGGCTGTCTATCAAATGATTAATTAACTTTCTGATTGGTAGTGTTCTGTACTAATTAGGGTAGATCTATTTTACACATTTGTATTGGTGTGACAGGAAGAATATGCCCCTTTGTGGTACCGTTTGCCTGATCATTCATTTTGGAACAAAACAGGCTGTCAAAATATTATATCGCAAACAGATTGAGGCTGAGAAATATGTTACCTGCTCCAGCCTTGTGATTGCTACTTGGCTTTCCAACTGTTTTTGATGCCTCTCCTTGACAAGCTCGTAATAAACCTTCCCAGTGCAGAAAATGACCCGTCTCACATCCTGAGGATTCTGACAAGCCGTTCCACTTTCAGGAATCACACGGCGAAAGATTGTATCTTGATGTTACAGAATAAACCTAATGGTTAATGTCTTGGCATAAGCAAACCCAGAATTATGCTTATTAAACAGGAGAGTAAAATGTATCAAATAAAAGCAGCAATAGCTAAAAACATGCATCTATACATTACACTTTTTTAAATTCTTGGTCTATCTGCATAATCAGTGTGAGTAATTGACAATGATTCACATAAAATTGCATCCCTTTAGAAATGATCATTGCTGAGCACTCTCTATATACTATCTATACCTTTTCTTTTTTTGCCCCCCTCCATTATTAGTTGAAATGTTTAAATGTATCAAAAGCGGAGAAGCGTTTTACCAACCTGTTCTCATTTCATCAAAACTTGATTTTGCTTCCGGGTGCCTCAACAATGACTTTGGTGTAAAAATAATGAGCTGAAAATATGAGCGATAGAAGATAAATAGACAATCCTTAAGCAGCCTGTGCTTTTCATGATCATGTAATGCACTTTACCGGTTTGCGGAATGGTAGTAAAATTTGTCGTCTGAGGACATGAAAGTAGTTGGCTGGAGTTGAACAGTTCACTACGATCAAGTTGCAGTCATAGAGCTGGGTAACCTCATAATCTTGTGTAAATTCCTGAAGATATAACATTCCCACATTAACAACACATTTTTCTATTTAAACATTTATGGATTTAACAGGATGATCAAAGGTATAAGTACAATCTGATTACTATGGGCCGCAAACTGCTTGCGTACGTTCCCTTGCGTGTAACATCTGCGCATGTGTGCGTCAGATTTTACGCAATGGATCTCCATGAGATTCCTTCTGATGGAGAGGGGTTTGCCATCCTAATAAGGTACACGGGACAACATTAGGTAGATCCGAACGGATCTGCCTTCGTACCGATGCATTCCATAACTCCGCACAACAAAGGGGAGTGACAGGGAAGTATACTTTCCTCTTCCTTGCGCAGGTACAGACAACCGAATATGCAGAAAGCGGGGGTCTGATTCCAGTCCTATATTACTAAGTGTATATAATAATAAAATATATCAACAAAGCAATAAAAAGAAAAAGGAAATAGACTGCACTAAGCTGCTACAACTTGCTCACGACTCTACTTATAAAATAGTGCAAACAGGAAATGAAAGTAATAGTGAGCAAGTGGTGCTGCTATGGTAACTAAGTATATAAAACTCCATGTTATGGACCTACAATAAATAGTAAAAGACATGGGACCCGATTCACACTTAAAGCTTTAGGTCCTTAATTATACGCAACTAGCAGCAAGGCGACTCGCCCTCCCCGGTTTTCAGCTTCTTAACCGACTTAAGAATGCCATAGGGCTACCTTATCTCTTGGTACTTAGTTGTGTGCATAGGGTGGCTAATTAAGTTTCTGCCTAACCACGCCCAGATTTCCTCCTTCCACCCAATCTTCTTATCTTACTTCATAAGTTTTCCAAACACGCTCCTTCCTTCTTAAGTCACTATGAACCTAGAAGAAAGGTTCGTAATGGTGATTCAGAGCCATCCCATTCCTACGTCCTACGCAAATTGCGTATATTACTTTGCATGCACAGTATACCCCTTCCTAAATATACACACCTAAAAAGCCGCAGATTCTTAAGTGTTAAGCAGGTCCATAGTGAGCTTCTCTTTAAAAATATTTAAAAGTATTTAAGTTTACATATGTGAAAACATTAATATAGTTAGAGAAAAGGTAAATTATACCTGATAAATGTATTTCCTTGACTCTTGATGACAGCATAGCACTATGGGTAAGTTCCACGGGGTGGAGCCACTCCAGGAAAAAGAAAACACCCACAGGACATACAAATAGGCCCCTCCGCCGGTGTCCAGTGTCTTTCCACTTTTTCTAGCTAAAATATAAAACAGAATGCAAGGTAATTTAAAACACAGGGAGGGAAACTAGCTATGCTGTCATCAAGAGTAAAGGAAATACAATTATCAGGTATAATTTACCTTTTCCTCCTCCCTTGATGACAGCATAGCATTATGGGAAATGCCAAAGCTATTTTTACAAGAAGGGAAACAGACCATGACCAGTGAGACAAAATACAGCAACAATAGTAACAAGAAAAAAATAATTGAAATTCAAATTTTTCTCAATTATTTTTTTCTTGTTACACATACACCAGGCTTTGGAGGAGCCATTTATTGTTGAATCATACTGCTGCTATTTAGCGCTAAGTAATTAAGAGACCAATCTACACTACAGCAACAACAGTACTTACTTCGGTTATATTTGTTTTGTTTTTTTTCTTTTGTTTTTTATTCAATTGCACTTAAAACTTTTCTGCCAAACTTCGCATCCGCGGAGGCAAGAATGTCGATTTTGTAGTATTTTGTGAAGGTGTGGATTGATGACCACATAGCCGCTTGACACAAGTCTTGTATTGATGCTTTCCCCTTATCAGCCCAGGATGTTGCCATGGCTTTGGTGGAATGAGCTTTTAATCCTGCTGGGATATCTAGATCCTTGTCCACATAAGCTTGCTGTATGCAGCTTCGGATCCATCTTGCTAGTGTTGCCTTGGTGGCTGCACCACCCTTGTTCTTCTGGAATAATAAGGCTGCCTGGATGAACTGCCTTACATATTTGTTATTTGCAAGGTCCGTGTCCAGGACCGAACTAAGTGCGGATATATGGACCTTGAGGGTGTTTAGGACTAAGCCCTTATCCAACCCTGCCTGCAAGAAATCAAGGATAGCCATAACAGAAGGTACCTTTACATCTTGACCTGTTCTGTTGCACCAATCATTAAATATTCCCCATATTCTATGGTATACCTTGGAGGTAGTTACCTTCCTAGCCCTGAGTAACATGTTAATTACTCTGGAGGAGAAACCCTGTTTAGATAGATTGGAGATTTCAGCTTCCATGCCGTTAGCTTTAACGTCTGAGGTGCTGGGTGACAGATTACTCCTTCTTTCAGAAGTCCCGGGAACACAGGTAATCTGCGGAAACCAAGTTTCACCTGGGCCACCACAGGAGGATTACTAAGAACACTGCTTGGGATGACATGATCTTTGTTACCACTCTCTGTATCAGCGGTATGGGTGGAAAAATGTACGCCAGATTGAAGTTCCAGCTTCTTGAGAGCGCATCCACTCCGTCTGACCCGGTTTCTGGGAACATGGAATAAAACCTCATAACCCTCTTGTTTTTGTTTGTGGCCATCAGATCTATTTCTGGTGTTCCCCATCACCTGGTTTCTGCTGAGCGAGTCCACGACTAGGTTGATGCTTCTGGTGATATATGCTGCAGATATACCCAGCAAGTTCTCTTCTGCCCATGACATGAGTACTCTGATCTGCTGCATCATTGCTGTGCTTCTGGTTCCGCCCTGGCATTTTACATACGCCACTAAAGCTTTGTTGTCGGAGTGGATGGCTACCTGTTGGCATCTGATTGGAGTATGCCTGAGACATTTCGGAGACCCAGAGTCCCTGAGCTATTTTTGAGCCGCAGATCGCTCCCCAGCCTACCCCGCTGGCATCCGTGGTTACCATCAATGGGAGTCTTGTTCTGAAGGGTCTTCCTTTCAGTAGATTTTCCTCTGTCATCCACCATACGAGATCTTTCCTTACTTCTATAGATATTGGGCTGGATCCAGAACTACGTCTGTCTTCCATAGACGGACGTAATTCAACAAACAATAGCTCCTGTGCATGCGTAGTAGCTATTTTATGTAATCTGCATATCGTTTCGATACGTAGATTGCGTATATGCGGTCTTCTAGACCGCATACACGCAATCTACGTATCGAAACGATATGCAGATTACGTACAATAGCTACTACGCATGCGCAGTAGCTATTGTTCGTTGAATTACGTCCGTCTCTGGAAGACGGACATAATTCTGGATCTACCCCATTGAGATTATTTAGTGCTTGTCTTCTGCTGTCTTGCTCCATTGCTTCAAGAAACAACCTTTCAAAGCCCTCATATGGGCTGTCGCCCAAGGCACTGCCTCTATGGTGGCCGACATCAGACTTCGTACCTGCATGCATTGTTGTGCTGTGGCCCATGGTTGTCTTCTGATCTGTAACACTGATTCCCTGATCACCGCTGCTCGAGGAAGAAAAGTTATCTCCTGTTGCAAATCTAGGATCACCCCTAGGTATTTCAATCTGGCTGTCAGTTTAGATGACTTTTCTCCCAGTTTATGAGCCATCCGTGCTCCTGTAAGACCCGAATTGCCTTGGCTGTACATTCCACCCCTTGCGCTACTGATGTTGCTGCTATAAAGGTATTAATGTCTTTGTGAATGTCCTTGGTGAAGTGGACAGACCAAAGTGGAGAGCTGTGTACTGGAAGTGCTGATAGAATATTGAACCTAAAAAACCTCTGGCGACTGTACTGAATTGGGATGTGTAGATATGCGTCCTTCAGATCAATGGACGTGAGCACCATACCTCGATACAGACCTGGGATTATCGTTCTGATGGATTCCATCTTGAAATTCCTGATTTGAAGGAATTGGTTTAACCTTCTGAGATCTAATATGACCCGGAATCCGCCTGAATGCTTCCTTAGAATGAATATTTTTGAATAGCACCCCTTTCCTACTTGGGAGGTGGGGGAACAAGAGTAATTACCTTTTGGAGCAGTAATTGCCTGATGTATTCCTTGAGGACGTGGATTTCCTCCTGGGACCTTGGCATTCTTGACCTTTGGAAGAAGTCTGCTGGTATGTTCTCCCTGAACTCCAGGGCATAACCTGAAGTCACGATCCTCTGGACACATAGATCAGACGTCGATCTCCTCCATAGTCTGGCAAAGTCTCTGAGTCGTCCTCCCACTGCAAGTGATGAGAGGGGACTCGTTCTCATGGTGTCACTAGATGGGGGGGGGGGGGCGAAAGAACCTACTGTCCTTGCCCATGGAGAACTGAAAATTTTGCCTCGAAGGTCCCTGCTGGAAACGCATGAGGTATGATCTGCCAGGCCTGTATGTTTTGGCTTCCCTTAAACTCTGTTTGCATTGGTCTATAGCTTCTGGACATGAAAGGTTTCTTGTTTGCTTTCTCTTGAGGAAGCCAGGCTAACTTCCCTCCTGAGATCTTGGTGATTAGCTCATCAAGCTCGGATCCGAATATTCACCTGAAAACGGGATAGCCACGAGTCATGCCTTGGACCGAGCATACGCTGCCTAAGGTTTAAGCCACAATGCCCTCCTGGTTGCTGTTGTAGTCACTATGGCTCTGGATGTCTGTTTTACCAAGTCCATGGAAGCCTCACAGAGGAATTCTATCCCTAATTGCATGTCCTGAATGGTCTTGACTAGATCACTCCTCTTGATGCCATCTTTGACATTCTTCTCAAGGTCGCTGGCCCAAACACTTAACACTCTAGAAAACACCGCTGTCACAATCAGCGGTCTTAGTGAGGTCCCTAGAACAGTGTGCTGTTTCTTTAAGCTTACTTCCATTCTCCTGTCCATCGGGTCTTTAAACGCGTTAGCGCCCTCCATTGGTAAAGTGGTCCATTTGGAAATGCGTGAAATTGCGGCATCAATCCTAGGTGGTTCTTCCCATCTTTTGGTATCTTCCGCCGCAAAAGGATATATCTTCGTAATTCTATTCATTGATACCAATTTCTTCTCTGGATATTTCCGAAACCGAAACCATGTCCTTGATAATTTGTGACGCAGGGAAGGTCCTCACCTTCTTCTTATGTTCTTTAAATATTAAATCTTGGAGCTGTAAGTCTAACTTGGTCTCCTGTATATTTAAGGTTTTATCTATTAGTTTAAGTAAGTTCTCAACTAATACTGGGTTCATAGTGTCCTCCTCCTTTGATGCAGTAGATTCAGCCTCTGATAGTACTAGCTCCCCTGGCACATATGCACCTTCCTCTATGTCCGACTGCTCAGAAGCCTCCGAAGCAGGTGGTCTGGGCCGTTTAAAGGACATCTTGGCAAGGTCGTCCTTAGTCACGAATGTCTCCGATAGCGTATTTTTTATTAACTGTATAAAGTCATTAACTTGTGCAGACGGTTGCTGCTGTTGTTGCTGAAGACAATTGTTACAAGTTGAACCGGAACTATCTTCAGGCATGTCAGAGTCACATACCATACACTTACATAATTTTTGCTTTTTATGTTTGTCTTTAGATGAAGCAGTCAAATCCTTGCTAGTCTCAGACTTATAATGTATGTATGTATGTATGTATGTATGTATATATATATCTGCACATAGTAAAACCTAATATTCCCTAACTAAAAAAAGACTACTCTGACTTACCCAGATCTTCTGTGAGACCTCTTATCCTCCATGGTGAAAGATTTTAGTATATGACCACTTCCACTTGCGACAACAGCTGATTGCAGTAGCGCTGTTCAAATAGCGCGTTTTGGCACCAATACTCCTGCCACCAGCCTCCCTGGCTGACGGCATACAAAATGCCATATAGGCCTACCAAAGGGCTCCATCCTAGCGTCCGGAAGCTTGATGATGATGATGATCTCACTTTCGTGCGAAATATAGAAAACTGCGATCGGTGGCCGCACCGCTCTCTATAGAGTAGCGGAGCTGAGCTGCATCCGCATGGAGGTCCATGTGCTTCCCCGCCAGCCTCAGAGTGTGGACTGGGAGCCTGTCTGCAGGAATTGACCTGGGCATCGCGGCATTGGCCCGTGGGAAAAGTCCAGAACTATTGCGCAAAATAATAACACTAGACTAGCTCCTATACCACAGGAAAAAGAAAAGACACTGGACACCGGAGGAGGGGCCTATTTGTATGCCCGGTGGGTCTATTCTTTTTCCTGGATTGGCTCCCGCCCAGTGGAACTTACCCATAGTGCTATGCTGTCAACAAGGGAGGAGGAAATAAGTCTCTCTTAAAAGGTGAGATTTAAATTTTTTGTACAATCCTGATGCCAATTCATGAAGAGCTGTACGTGTCCGGAACTTAGTAGTATGTACCTTTAATGGAAAATATTTATTAAACTAGGGGCGAAATGAGCATGGGTCTGGGAGAAACAAAGAAAATATATATAGCTAGAGGAGAATTTTATTTCAACATGTTTAAAACAAACTCCATTTATGCAAGTAAAATATTTCCAACATAAATAAATATATTCTCTAGTCCATACTAGTTCTTCCACATGGAAGACGCCCGAGGGGAGACCTGCTGACAGCCGCTGGATTGTGTCTCATGTGTTTCAGGAACTTGCCCTTTTTCTCACTACTTTCAGAAATTGCAGGTTCCCAAAAAGAGTCAGTGTTAAATTCCCATACCGTCACATCTATAATCCAGGGACTGTCAGCAGTTTTCTCCTCTGACATCTTCCATCTGGCAACCTGGGCATGCCACGTCTCTGATGACTAAAGACTTCTACACCATGGTATGAACTGGAAACATATTTGGTAAAAGAAAGGGCAAGCCGAAACAAGCGAGATTCGCAATACAGCAGCTGTTAGCAGGTCTCTCCTTGGACATCTGCCATCTGGCAAAAGGTATGAACTGTAGAATATATTTAATTATGTCAGAAAATGTTCACTTGCAAAATTAAAGCTTGTCTGGTTTTAATATATGCATGAAAATATATATATTCTTGCATATATTAAAACCAGACAAGCTTGACCCATGGTCAAGGAATTAACAGGGTTATTAAAGCTTTCCATTAAAGCAGGGATGTAGCTAGGGGTTCAAATGCCCCTGGTCAAGTATGGGAATGCCCCCCCTTCCCTTAACGTTTTTGTGATTTGCTGAAAGTCAGAAACATTCATTTAGCAACTAATGTGGCAAAATAGACAGCAGCATGTGTACTCTAGCAGCGTAAACAGTAGCAGTTAATGGAACAAAGCTCTATACTGCATCACCAATTGAAGTGTGGTAAAATGGTATTACTTACACTTCACCAAGGGTTGAATTTATGAACACATTTCCTCAGCCTTAAACTCAAGGAGATTCCCATATAATGATTTTACACAAAAAGAAAATGAAAGAAGTCTGCTACAAACTACACTTTATGAAAAAAGACCAGGGTTTAAAACTGAAAAATGTACAGCAATAAAGATATTTATTAACAGCAAAACCTTAAATAAGCAATCACACAGAGAATTTAAAATTATTTTAGTTCCAATAGAAAAATGTGTAGCTTTCCTCCATTTATCCATCTTATTACAAATTAATTTACAATAACTTAATGAGAGTATAGTAACCATGGATCAAATCCAGAATTACACTGGCTCTGCACAATGAGTCTCGAACATTGAATATTGGACGCAGTTCCGATGGGGGAACCGTATCCCTAAGGCTTCCTCACTGTCCTTGTCCTCATGTGGACAGATTGTAACTCTGGTGAGTGGTGATCATTTAGCATGCAATACTGTATAATTTAAATGGCAAACCCCTCCACCTTGCACTTACACCTGCCCCGCACCAATCCAGACATGCGCAGGTGCAAAAACTTCCCATTTTACAATCCAATCCTGGATCATTACTGATGAGATAAAAAACTAATTGTGTGCCTCCCCTCTATGCTTCTAAAAGCCCCAGATGGCAAAAGCCTAGTGCTGGTAACCTAAAATAAGGGCAGACCCCGTGCTCTGGTTTGCAGGTAACCAGCACCAGGCTTACAGGCCTAATTTAGTTTTTTGTTTTCTTCAATTAAAAAATAAATAAAACACATTCCAAAATTTGTGTGGTTCATGTGTGTTCAGTGATTAAATGATACACCGGTACTCTGGGTTAGGCCCCCATCTTTAATACAGGGTTGCCGACTTTTGCAAGCTTCCCTCCTGGAGATCCCGGAGGGAAGTTAGTGATGCATGAAGGGGACGGGGCTTAATGACACGATTTATGCAAATATTGTCATTAAGCCCCGCCCCCTGACAAATACTTACCTGTTTTAGTTGAAATAGGGATCGGGACGGGCTTGATGGCGCAGTATACTAGTGTTGCTAGGCAGGGGGGCAGGACTTGAGGCCGTGGTTTCCATGAAACCACGAGCCTCAAGTCACTTGCGGGAGATTTGCAGGCTCTCCCGGGATACCGGGAGAACTGCCCGAATTTCAGGAGTCGGCAACCCCGCTTTAATAGCAGCTTTGCACAGAGAACCTGGTTTCCCATACATGTATTTTTATATTCTAGCATGGGGAGTACTGACAGTAAAATGAATGCAAACTATATATCATCCACAGAAAAGTACACAACTGTGGCCAAGTTTATCAGACTGCAAAGTGTTATGCACTTGCTCACAAGCAAATATTTTGTTATATACATTTAACAATGCAAATTGCTTCCATATGGCCCTCTGTATGTAACAACAAATATGTATTATATAGTACCTCAATAAAGAAATGGGTGCTCTGTTTTCCCAGAAACATATGCTCCCTTGTGTAATATGTCTGTATTAGCCTGGTTAAAATTGCATAATATAATACATCTATCTGGGCAGGAGTCATAACCTTTATTTCATTACACACTAACCAGAAAGCAAGCAGAAAAATAATGAGCACACAAAATGTACCTAGCCCAATATAAAAATGGATTCTCGCACAGGAACATTTAGAAAATCTGGACAATATGTAGTAAGGCATAGTGTTAGACAAATCTACTTACAGGATAAGCATCACAGTCATCATTGCTCATCTGCAGGAACCTTTCAGGTCTGGCTGAAGAATGCTCAGGACCCTGGTAATGTCATTAGGTAGAAGAGTTTAAAAATGCTTGTCTCAGAATTACATTACAGATAGCCAGGGAAAAGAAGCAGCATTAAAGGCTTCTCAGAAGCAATTTATTCTGGTGCAATGGCAAATTTCCCTTAAGAAATATGAAAGATCAGCTGGAAAAGGTGGCTAAAGATATCAGTTAAAAAATTGACTACATTTTACAGAGGAAGCTGAATAAAATGAATTTCTTGAAGAGGCAATAAAATGTTGTGGTGTCCATAATGTCCATCCAGAACTGTGAGGTAAGGAAACATTAACATGAACATATAATGCATCATAAATAATAAAAAGTTTGATTTTTCTTTGACTGCTCTAAAGGCCCATACACACTACATGTTTTTAAACGATGGACGACATTATAGATCACTTTAATCACCAATCAGCCTGCATACACACAATTTTCGGTTGAGCCATAATTATTAAATGGCTTGATCATTAAAAGTAAACTTTTTAAAAGTTGCGATCAAATGATTTTGTGTACTTTGCAATGATCTGGCATGATTGTTGCAGTGTACACACGTACACAATATCGTTCAAAACACTCCTTCATCAGATGATTTGAACGATTAACATTAAAAAAATATGTAGTGTGTATGGACCTTAAGTCATTGTAAAGATGGCTATTTTCCTTGGCTAACAGTCTTACAGCAGAACAATTCACTATAATTTGCCAAGGCTGTTCACATACATTACATGTTAAAACACATTTTTTTAATGCAACAACAAACAGATGGGCCTCGTTTAAAGCATGCTTAACCTTACAACCACAAAACGGCAGCTTTATGCGTGCGTTATACTGCAAAATGGGAGGTAAGGAGCATTTGAGGAGATGGTTGCATACTCGACACTTATCTGTTAGGAGCTCTACAAAGCTGTACAGCTGGAGAAAAAATCAACGGTGATGCCAAATAATCAATTCTATTCTCAATGCGGATGAATGATCTAAACTTCAGTACTTGAGGGGCGAGTACTATGCTTAATGTTAGGTTTAGGCTGCGGTTAGGGTTAAAGTAATGGTTAGTGTCTGACTATTAAACGTCAACAACACTAAAATAGATCTAATAATACTATCAACCTTAGGGCCAGATTCAATTAGCCGTGATGACGGGAAAAAGTACGAGCTGTGCTTTTTCCCGTCATACGCGGTATGAAAAATAGGAGATTTTTTTACATGTCACCCAAAAAAATTCGCAAAATTAGCTTCGCTCCGCAATATACGCTGCTGCGAAGCCAATTGAATCTGGCCCTTAGTGTTTTCCATAAAACAACCCTACCTAGTTACATTTTCTCAGGATTCATTCACTGTCAGCTAATGTTATTCAGCGTATGAATGTCAATAAGACGACTTTATATCCTGTATACAACATCCAGAGAAACTACAGTCTAGATCCTAGAGTCTAGATCCAAGCATTTAGGTGAACAAAGTGGGCATAAATTAAAATTATTTAAGTTGAAAGTTAGCCAGTTTCACATATGTGTACTCAAATTTAGTGTGTTGGTTCTGACATGTACATCTATTGAATAATATTGCCACATATCAAAACAACATGAGGTAATACATTTTATATTAAAAAACTAAATATTTTATGGTTTGTTTCCTTAAGCAAGAAATATTTACTAATTCACTGTATGCCAGAGCTGTGGCAAGGAATTATTTAGGGACAAAAGTACACAAAGGTAAATCTAATCACTACAGCTATAATTTTGCATATACTGCTACAGGAATATTCTACCTTCTATATAAATTTTGTGCACCAACTCATTTTATAGGCTTTGAACATGAACTACACTGTCCTGTTCAATTTGTTTTCTGTACCATCAAATATAATATCTATTTAAATTACATTTATTATCATTAGCCATTAAGATCACTGTTTTTAGGTATCTAGAGATCTGTGCCAACAAGGGAACCATTTAAGGGGCCATATAAAATTCCAAAGGGTGCTAAACAAATCACTTATACATATAGGGATTTGTATAGAAAGCATGTAGACCCTAGATAGTAACAATATGCAGCCCTAAAGTAATCCGTGAACACAGCAGCTGCACTAATCTACCTTCTCACTACGGAAGCACTGCACTGAACACAATATAAAGAGAGATCTAAAGAAGAAAAAACTATTTAGCAACACTATAGTTAAAAGTCATTCCAATTTCCATTCTATTGTGAACAATGAGAAAGAACATGCAGTGTATAAACAGAAGATAGCATAAATAATACAGAAGGCACTGGCTTCTTATTAGTCACAATGAGAATGTTAATATAAAAAAAGGACACATAAGGAGATTTATTTGTTATTTTGTCCACTTTATTTATACATATATGAATAATAAACTAAATGTCTGAATTATAAAAGTGCTTGTTTCATAATGACAGATCATCTGACCATTTTCAGGCATGTAATAAAGAATTTTAAGTCTGGATAAACAGTAACTTTTCATGAGTTTATGTTTTCTCTCATGGGGTACTGGATATTAGCTAGCTGTCCCAGCCATATCTAATCTTGTTAGCCCCTAAGATTCCTCAATAACGGGAAGCACCATCTTGTATTCATAGACTGGTTTATTATCTGGAAGCATTGTGATCTTTGATCTGTTTGGAAATGTTTGTTATCTTATACAATAAGGACCAATAGTATCCATACAGTTGGAGAAACTATTAATATGGTTATCTAATGATCAGTGGATCGTTGTATTGAATTTACCAATTTGGGAAAATTACAGTCGAATTTGAGCTTTTTATAGGACTGTTTACTTGCAGACTTTTGTTTATAGTTAATGAAGCTATATGGTACCATATTAACTATCAGTGCACTGATCTTTTTCTAAAAATATTCTATTACAAGTCTTTTTGCTTTATCTTTAGGAGTAATTTGCACATATTTTTATGTATTCTTTTTATAATGGAATTTTTGTTTTATGTAATAAATAATTTAATGTTAATATTAGTGAACTGTTACTGTGGGAGAAAGAAAGTAGTTTTTTTAATTTAGTTATTTTTAATTATATGTAGGGTGGATCAATTAGTTGTGACGCAGTTATGCATGTGTTTTAGATTTATTTGTTTTCAAGCCATTTTCTTCAACTGCAGCATTGCCACTTACAGATATTAGTTTTTTGGACTATTTTATTGTAAGCAAACAATCTTTTTTAGATAAATTTAAGTCCTTAGTTGGCGCCCAAGGGTTTTACTTTTTTTTTGTTTACTACTAGTTAGCTGTTCCGCTGTATATATCCGTCAAGTACTCATTGTTATGAACAGTAGTCACTTACCATTCCCTCCATCCCATGAGGTAAAAGCAGTACAATTCCATTGTGCCGAACCCATTTGGCCTGTCCTGAGCTAATAAACTGGTCAATTATGCATTGGGCCGTGTTGTGGAAATCGCCAAACTGAGCTTCCCACAAGACCAAGGCATTTGGACTCGCCATAGCAAAACCAAGCTCAAACCCTAGAGGGGAAAACAAACACCAGAATTAAAACAAACAATGTATGGGCAGAAGGAACTGACATCAACAGAATGATATAAATTATTTTATATTACCTCAATAGCTATTTAATAAAACCTAATTATTATAAAAAATAAATAGCAATTGTAGGATCCAGACAATTCAGAAAAGCTAGAAACAATAATTTATTAATGATTTTAGCAATTAAAACACATTTGATAAACTCATCATTTAAGCCAGGGCTTCTTGCTGAGAATATAGCGGTATCATTTTTAATTAGTGCAACCTTGCAAAGCAAGCAGACGAAAGCCAGGGTCTGGCCTCGTTGATATTCTACAAACACAGCCAGGCGCCATCAAAAGGCATCACTAAGCTTTCAGTGGCAGGTGTCATGTACCTGTCATTATCAGGTCTAATTCCCTAAGGAAAGCGACCTGCAAGGGTTTATTTTGCCGCCAAGACTACACAAGGTTTATTAAGCACAAAAAATGCATAGCTGAAAAGTAAATAAATATCTTTATTTTTCAAAATCATGAAAAGAAGGCACAAAAAGTCACTCACAAAATGACGCAAAGTTTACTTTATATGAGAGTGATTCCTGGCAAAACTAACAATCAAAATATAAGAGTAATGAGTATAGATTTTACATCAGAGCACAGTGTAACTGGACAACAATGCATGTAACTGACCCTGCCCTAAAAATGTCGTCTTCTTAGTATAGTACACATATACGCTGCTTTACACTTGAACAGAGAGAGATGACTGCAAATAAGTTGTCGATTTTTTTTTTTTAATCAAAGTAAAAACTTCCTGGTGCTGCTACATAAATGTGCAATAATCCATAAATAGTCATTTGAGAGGGCTGGAACTCTTAATAATAACCCCATTTGTAGTGTAAAGTGATATAAACCCAGATGCTTATAATTTAAAGCACAATTTAAAAAAAATCTAAATATGAAGTAACTATAATATAAAAATACATATATAAATGTTATATACACATATACATATGTCATATACTGTAAATAAAGACATTTTGAGCCCAAAATTGCATATTTAATTACAATACATTTCAATAGTAAAAATAAAACATATTAATAAACTTAGTAAAACGTAAGAAAAAAAAACAAAAAAAAACCCAAAGTGCGTAAGTGGCCTGATATGACTGCAGGGTGCATGCACCCTCCAGATGTTACGCTAGTGTTAGGATAGTTACACTATTGTTATGATAGTAACCCTAGCGTAGCAAAATTCGTACGGAACCTAGTTCCGTATGAGTCCATTCGAGTACAAATAGGCTGTGCTTCCTCTCCGCCCGCTAAAGAGGGTGGGGGAAAGCATGCTAATTATAAAGTGTGGGAGGGAGCTCCCACACTTGTGCGGATCAGCGGTCATATGGACATAAGCTGCCATAAAGACCGCATGAGAGAGGGGAGTGACAGGGGGCGTGCACTCCCCTCTCTCTGTCGGTTGGACAGACCCCCGCACGTACGGAAAGTGTGCAGGGGTCCGGTCCTTAGTTATTATACTGGGCAGACACCTTAATTTTGTGGGGGCCCTACAGCTGCAGTGAGCCCTGGGTGTCAGGGCACGCTGGCATTTGTGTTTTACCATGTGTCAGCTTGCCCTGGCAGTCCTGGGCATGCTGGCGTCTGGAGTACTACAAGCGTTAGCATTGGCAAGTGGATATTTTAAGTTTTATTATGTTTCTAAGAGAAGGGGGTATTTCTTTATTAATATTTATTCATTTTTACTTATCTTTTAACCAGGTATTTGTGGCCATATTGTATGCAATTGCCAGAAAATCTATCATCTACATTGCACTGTCCCTGTCTAGAATACAACAATTCTAATTGAATTGGGTGATTTTACTGGGACCTATAAGAAGCAATGGCTGTGTTGCCATTGCGCCCAACAGGTCCCGAACATCGCAGGAAATAGAAGCAGAGTATATGATGCTATTGTCTTTAGGTTTCTAGAGTTGCAACATCCCTAGTTAGATGACTTTAATTATAAGGGAGACAGAAACAATATGTTATTTAAATTCCTCACAGTGGATATATCTGCATCAGAATTATTCAAAAGTATTTAGTTGACTTTTGACCTTCCCTCCTTATTCAGAAAAATGTATATTAGTTCCAGCTTTCCATGTTTATTGGATTTTCCTGAAAAATTCACAATCATTCTATATTAAATTATTATTGCTTCTTTGGCAGTTAAATCATGGTTACGTGACAGGAAGTGGCATTATCCCGCTTTCAGATCATGTGATTAAGTATGCATAATAATTGTGGGCTTAACTAAAATTAATAGAATAAAATTTCCAATAAAATTGCTAGTTTATCTTTTTTATGATCAACATAAACTACCTTGTTGTAGTCCAACCCCTTTAGCTTTATCCCAATAATTAAAGAAAAACATTTAAGAATTTTTAATAGATTTAGAGGGGCTCGCAATATTGCTCATCCATTTCCCAGTGTATAAAAACGTATATTTCCCCTGAAAGCTTTTAATTCAAGTCTAATTTTATCTTCTACATTATGGGCCTATTTAGGATAATTGGGTGACATGGCTCAGAAACCTTCAAAATGACTAATTTGTTTAAGGCTTATCTGCACATATGTTGCTTTTTACTTAGGAACTGTGACAAATGTAAACCTTTCAAGCTGACAATTAAGACTTTAGTAATTAAAGAATATCTCACTTGTTTTATTATTTTTTTTGAATGGGCATTTGGAATAGAATGCTATTAAATGCTATTGATGAAGAGGACTAAAGGGATGGTGATAAGGCACTATGGACTATAGCAACATAAATAATAGTAAAGTGAATACACCTGCAGTCCCTTGGCTTCAGTTACAGATGAGTAAGGTTGCCAGCAATGTACAGAAACTCACATGGCAGAGAGAGAGGGAGATTATTATCACTGAAATCTATGAAAATGTTTTAATTTTTGGCAAAAACAGCAGCCTAATTATTGTATTGTATTGCTCTAGGACAGGGGTTCTCAACCTTTTTTTTGCTGAGTACCACTTACCCGCTAAGGAACCGGGTGAAGTACCACTTTTGCAAAAATTATTCATTTACTCAGTCCAAAATATTTAACTTTAAAAAAAATATAACAATTAGCGTAATATTTATATGTAAGGCTCAGTTCAGCTTAATTTTAGGCTCAAGATTTAATTTTCCTCTTCTCATATTATTTATTATACCTCCCCCATTCAGATACATCCTACTCCCCAAATTACATGTTACACTTCTCCTGGAAATATTATACCTTTCCCCATATGATGTATTAGACTCCTGTTACATCCCTCTCCACACATTACACCATCCACCCCCCTCTGTTACATCCCTCTCTACAAATTAT
>WWET01000190.1:444517-459470 GCA_011038615.1 Limnodynastes dumerilii | reverse complement strand
CTTAAACTGATCTTTACTGACACAGTGAGTAAAAATCAGCTTAAGTCTGGCACTATTATACTAAACAACATTACAGCATTGCAGCAAGAGGACTGCCTGCCGCGTACCACCTCACAGAGGTATGCGTACCACCAGTGGTACGCGTACCATGGGTTGAGAACCCCTGCTCTAGGATGTTGTTAGCTGATTGCAGCAGTAAAGCTCCACATAATATGGTAGCCTCCCATCTGAGGTGGTTTAGTCTAACACAATAGAAATTAAATCTTAAACTAAATGAAGGGTAAATAGGGTCTAGGGTCAGTATAGTTTTAAATAAACAAATGGGCAGACTGGATGGGCCATGTGGCTCTTATCTGCCGTCACTTTCTATGGTTCTATGTCCAACACAACAGATCTTGCAAAACAAATTCTGTGACTGAAGTGTTATCATAGTCATCATTCATCCATCTGAGCTGTGGAGTATAACCTGTTGTGTATCTGCCATATCCGCTCAAGCATTTGAGAAAACCGGACAATAAATGTTTGATAATGGCATGTGACATAAGCACAGCAAGTTCCATTACTTACCCAGGACTCCATATTCAGACAGGGAGCTGTTACACACTGTGTATGGAGCCTGATCGGGCCAGAGATGATTCATTGGGACACAGGTTCGCCGATCAACATCTTGATCATGTAAAACATGATGACGATGGCTTGTTGGGAAAAATGAAAATGAGGTTAATGTAAACACATTGTGCTGGATCCAGAAATGAGTTACTCCTGGGCTAAACCATGTTGATTTCAGGGGGAGTCAAGTTAATTGTATTCTTTGCATGCAGGGATATATCTTTGAATTGCATACTGCACACAGATACTGACCAGCTTTACTATCACACTATTTTGACCTGGGATAGGAAACATCACCTCTCAACTCTAATACTGTTTGCAACAGATGAAATATGACTCCCCTGCAATCAACATGGTTTAGCCCAGGAGTAACTAATTTCAAGCACTTACTTAAGTCTGGATCCGAGCCCATTGAAGGTAAATATATCTATAACAAATAAATTTGAAAACCCCCAAACCTAGGGCTTTTATTTGCAAGTTGTATGAACCAGTCAGGCTGAGAATGTGCATAACAGCTATGTCCTGAGCAATCCACAACGAGTAGTATAACAAAAACTAAATTACAAAAATAAGCCCTATTGTCTCATATTATTTTCTGTGTCACGAGTTGTATTTCCATCCGCTAAACACAATTTTTTTGTGAATTTTAATTTCTTAACCTTTAATTGGATTCACATTCATTTTTATTTTCTTACTGGCGTTTCAATGACCTTTACAAATCCCACAATATAATTTGTAAAATGACGCTGCAAACCCGAGAGAGAAAAAAATTATACAAAATCAGAAACCAATATGGCATAAGTAATGAGGTTATTACATTTGTAGTTAGTTAGATAAATCTTAATATGCTATTGTATGTAATATGCTGGGTTTATCAGCAGCCTGTTGTTCAACAAAATAAATAACCCTAGTTAATGAAATAATATGCTACCCAATTTCATAGGAACATACAACAGAGAAGCAACTATTACATTAACTACAACTCCAGTATTACAAATATATTGCTGGTTCTTTTACAGTGCATGGTAAGGATATATCAGAGCTGAGGGTATTTCCACCCCCTCCTCCCTACAGAGCTTGGAGTGTTCATTAATCAGCATTAGAATGGGACGCAGAGGCACATTATGAAAACAGAGATGACTGAACCAATTACTGTAATCCATTAACTCTCTGAGTAATGAGTGAGGCTAACTGACTGAATCACACCAATATGTTCACCTCTGCAAGCACCCAGGCAAAATGGACTATTATACTGATAATACCCATTATGTGTATTACGGATTCTGTAGCTGCTGGTGTCAAGCACAGTGAAAGTATGGTCTCTACACACCCACCTCTGCTGTAATGTATGTCAAGGATAAATTGCAGTGATACGTGTTTTCATTGCCAGCATAATTAAAGACAGGTGAACTGGTACAGGGTTAAGTAAATTATTGCTAGAGCTCAGTAGATCAGATGATTCTTAAACAAACAGAAATTGATTTGTAATTCATACCAGCAACATAGCAGGACTCTGTAAGCAAGAAAACAGGATCTACTTTTGCTCACTGTTAAATCCTTTTCTCTGAAGCAATCTGGGAGACACTCTGACCATAGGGTTAGGACAAAGTACCTTGGAGCTGGGCACTTGACAGGAACAATAATTTTGGTTAAAAAATAGAGAAAAAAATAAGTCAATTCTTTACACACTACTAAGCATGAGGGCACGAAAGCAGTGTCCCCGAGAGGCCTTCAGAGAAAAAGCTTTAACGTGAGCAAAACCAAATCCCCAATTTCTCTGTCATCCACCTTCAGGGCATAGTGATCATGGGTCTTTACCAAAGCAGCCCTATGGGACGAGCACTCAGTTGAACGTAATACTTTCATGGCAAATGAAAGGTGAAAGTGAAGGTATGGGGACGGAGGACCACCTCTGCTTTTGTACATGATAGAGGACAACAGAGAGTCCAACTTGCAAATTTGAGCCTCTGAAGGCTCTCGCCTTGTCCAAGCTACGCTGGTCATCTTGTCAAAACTCGAATGAGGTTGGTGCCTGAAAAGTGGAGAAAGCTATTTTCTGATTAATATGGAACCTGGAGACCCCTTTAGCCAAGAATAATAGAACAGTACAGAGCACTGCTCTATCCTCATGCAGAATTCCAGAACCTGCCTAGCTGTGGCATTGGACAACAGAAAAGTAATAAGAAATGAAACTCAACAGTCATGCTGTGTTAAAGTCTAGATGAAAAAATGTCTTCACCACACTCGAATATCAGAATACCATCGCCCACCTGGCCAGTCTGGGGTCACAAGAATCAGAAACACCCTTTGCTGCTCTTCTATTTTATGAATTCACTGGAATTGGAGGAAATATATACGCCATGTGACTGACCCACGAGACAGACATTTTGTCCACAAATGCTGCTCGGGGGTCCCTAACCAGGGACAGAAATCAAAGCTCTTTGTGGTTGAGATGTGATATCAGATCCAGCTCTGGAGATCTCTATCTGTGGACCAGATGAGCAAAATCCTCCGGATGGAGAGAACACTCCACTAGGAGGATAAAACATGAACTGCAGTGATAGCCAGGACTAACATTTCAGCCCACCTGAAAATGTTAGCAGTTTCTCTCATTGCCTGGGCACTCTTTGTGCTGCCCTTACAGCTGATGTAAGAGACTTTACCATGACTAAGCAGATATCAGCAGGTTTGCAAACAGCCTTGAGATCCAATACATTTATTGATACACTGGACTTCCCTGAAGATGCAGGTGATGCAGTTTTCCAGCCATAGAGACTGGCATCCATAGTCACTAGAACCTAGTCCAGCACTGCAATGAGACGGCTTGCCAATTCATGGCTGTTGCAGAGTCACCACAACAGGGGTGCTCTGGTCTATGGGGAAAAGGAAGCTTGGTTGCAACTCCATGTTCTGGTAATCCCAATGAAAGCCTGAAATTCAAGCTTTTCAGGTTCAAGATGGACAAGCTTGAGCTCCTGAGCTTCTGTTACAACGATGATCACTTCATGTGACAGCATAGTCTGGATAGAGTATATGAGTAAATGGTTCTGTTGTCCACTTGCTGAGGGAGTCCCATAGAGAAAAATCTGTGCAGAACTCTCCCATTGATGTCTATGCAGTAACTTACTGCAACAGGGCAAAGACCCACAGGTTTGAGGTGAAAGCTATCCAGACATCCACAAAATTCAGCAGAGGAGCTGCCATGTGCCCTGAAGAGATCTAAACTTAAAGGTGGATTAGAAGGATGCCAGCCTAAAACCACTGGTCAGGCAGCATCTAGAATTTTTAATTTAAGAATTTTTAATTTTTAATTTAAGAATAAACAGGTAGGAAGGTACTCTTAACCCCCTGTGGATTGTGAAATAAAGAGATCTGACCCATCAGAGGGCTAGAGATTCAAAGGTATACTTAGATTCTGAGTGTGCATGCCATACATACAAACAAAGATCTGTTCTGGTTACTATAGACATTGCTGAAGCTCTAGACATGGCCATAACTAAATCCTTAGAAACCTGAGACTTCTTTAAGATGCTCAAACAAGATGAATTTCTCTTTAGGAACTTCTGATTGCAACCTTCCAGAAACATGTTGGACTTTTTCTCCTTAGCGATTGCACCCAAGAAAGTGTGCCAGTTACCACACAAATAGATTTAAGAAAATTGTCACACTTTCTATCCATGCTACTCTTAAGCACTGCAGCCTCTGGGAAAATCAAAGTAGGAGGCCTGGGAGCCTGTTCTCATTTAGATACCTTATCTTAGGTGTAAACAAGGACCACAAGATTAAGACCAGACTGCTATAACCAGCTCTGCAACCCTGCGAGAGCTGTCTGAATCCCCTCTATGCAAGTCAGATACATGGGCCCTAACCTCATCCGATGAGACCTTCTAAAAAAGTGCCGTGTGAGGTGGAGCATGCTAATGTGGCCTGACACCAGAGTGCATTTTACAGATACCATTTGATTTATCATCCCAGACTCTTTGCTTATGTTTCTAGGGGTTTAAGTGTGACACTGTCACTACTTGCATTTACTATTCAATTTTCCCTCCATATATACACCATTAAAGCGCAGGCCTATTTTTTTTAAATGTTATATATTCTATGGGGCAGGATGGAAACTGAAAAGATCCCAGCCTATGACTGTACACAGCCCCAGCATCATACCTCTCACTAACTGGCAGTCTGTAAGGAAAGGAGTACGTGATTAAATAAAAAAAATAAACAGATTAAAAATGATAATAAGCTAATGGCTCCCTGAAATGCACCCAACTCCTTAACTCCTTAGAGCACTTAAGAAAAAAAAACCTGACAGTTGTTGGGGGGAGAAGAGAACCTTCTTCACAATTGTTTTTGTACTGTCAAGTGCCTAGCTCAAAGGTGACTTACCCTAACTCCTTGGTCACAATGGTCTCCAGATGTATTAGAGAATTATCATATTAATACTTTGAGGATTATAAAAAAAATAGGAGAAATAAGCAGAGGATCTTTCCAATAATATTTGTAATCGCTAAATAGCTATTAAGAGCATATTGCTACTTCAACACAGACTCGTTATTTATTAAGTCCAATTACACACAGGTACAAGCATGTGCCAAGCAAATGGTTTAAAATGTGTTCATTATATGTTAGCAGGGGGAAGAAATACCAGAAAATGTAAATAAGAATATAGGCCTGCTTTAATAGTAGTGGCCATTTTCTGTATGTGGAAAACGGTCACGCTCGTCATGTGTGCAAGCGCACACCACAGACTTCCTCAAGATCCAGATTGCTGTGATGGAATTCATTCCGATGGCGGGTGGGACAGAGCAGCATATTTAAAGCATGTCCGCATAGTGGGAGAAGGGAGGTATTTAATTATACACCGAAGGCTTGGCTAAACCCTTATATATGGCCTTTTTTCTGTGTTACTATTATATCAGGATCTTGTGCATAGTTTTGTTTTTTATTATTAGTTTGTCATCTGCGCATTTTAGCCAAACTCAAAATTCTCACAACCCCACCGCTTTGTTCTCACATAATACACAAATAAACAATTGACACTAGTGGATCTTTTTGTTTTGTACTACTCCTGCGTGGTCACTGCCCCGTTCCACCGGTGTCATACTTTCACCCATTTCTCTGACTGTGCCATACTCTACTGTCTTCACCCATGGGTACCATCACTTTGGCATCAGTATATCTTTCTTAATTCTCCCATCTGCATTAACCCTTTTTTTCCCCCCATCTGTTTATTCAAACCTTTCCTCTATCTGTTTGTTAAATTCCCTTTCCACAATTCCTCTGTCATTGTCAATCTCTCTCCCTCTGTTGAGAGGGACTTGCCCTTTCAGTTCTCACATAAAGGTGCACATAGTGAGGCAGAGAGGGTGAAGAGTAACATACATACACAATACAACACTTTAGAGGGTAGAACAGGAGTCTCAGAGGGATTGTGACTAACTTAACAGAAGGGAAGTGGCTGCCTCAAGACCCTTAGGGCATTAAAGCATCACACCCTCCTGCACCTATGAGGGGAATCTACCAAGCTGAATGTTTACCTTCCTCTATGGCGATCATTAAAATGTTCGCTGTATTTTATGGCAGTCACTAAGATGTCCTTGGCAAATAATTATTGTTGGCATGTCTATAGAGATTGATGTTTTCTGTAAAACTTTAGTTTTATCAGATTACATACAGTAGCTGTGTGCAGCACTATGCCGCTTGTACAGAGTACTGTAAATGTATGTTATATATTAAATGCTGCCTTACAAGTAACCTCCTTAATACAGCTAATAAAGGTGTTTGTAGTGTAATAAAGTGTTCACACACTAAGCAAAAATAATTATATGGGGGACACACAAAGGACTGGATTCAGAAAATAAGAGGAAATCAGGTGGAAAGTTACACCTAGGCAAAAGCTTGCTTAATTTCAGGGGCAGCAAATACATTTTTCCATTTGCCTAGAGGGAGAATTCTTTGCTAATTCTTAATCCACACAGTTTCCGATTAGTTTTACTTTTAAACTGTTATTTAGGGCCTGATCCAGACCAACGCCGATGCGCTGTGTTTACTAAAGTAAAGTAAGTAAGTAAGTAAAGTATCAGCGTTCACTTTCACCGACTCTCCCCCTGTGCGGGCGTATGGCCCCTTCCTTACGCCGACTGAAGGCTACCCTAACTTCAGCTAGGACGGCGGGCGTAGGTCTGGATCAGGCCCTTAGACACTAAACTCTTATCACTACAACATATGAAATTTGCCTCCTTTGCAATTCACTGTGGTTTTGCCCAGGTGCAACTTTCTCCTGTTTCTCAAACTCTGGACCCAGTCCATAATCTCTATAAATGCATAAATAGAATCTTAAACTAAGATCTATATTAGCAGGAACTTTCATACCCAAACAAGATCATCTCTAAAACAGAGAACAAAAGACACATTCAGCTACCTTGCTTTAACTTCACTACAGACTAAAAACACTGTAACTGCTGCAAAAAGTGGTGCACTGCTGCTGAGCAGGATCCCTTTAAATCCCTATTCACTTTCTCAGAACTGGTTCAATTAAACCATGCATCGGATATAAAATTGTGCATAGAGACTTGAACAGAACAACATTTCCAGAGAAATTCAGCTTTTTCTATAACTGCTTGGTACAAAAGAGCACTTGGCATGCCTTTGTGCTCACAATGACCTCAATAAATTATAATATAGATATATATATACTGTTTATTTCAAGCAATCCAATCAGGTTCGGAGATAGTGAAGATTAGCAAGTGTAGCAAATTGACCCAGTATATGTCAAGTACCGATTTTTGCAATACTGCCAAAATGGTCCTAAAACAGTCTCACCTGAAAAATGATAGGTACTCTTTAATTTGTATTAAAAACATTTACCTAAAGGTTCCTCGTTCTACATCCTGGCCGCTTAGCCTGACATGAATTCCTTCTTTTAGCAATGAGCCAAATGCCATGTACTCAGCCAGTGCCCAGTCTACCACACGATTCTTTGTCATTTCCAATCTGCTCTTCAAAATCCTAGAGAGTCCTGAAAAAGAACATTAAATTACTGGCAATGGAAATAAACAAGCTCTCCCATTTCTCTGTCACTTGTAAAATAACAGATTTAATTGGCATAAAATCTGTCTGGCATATACCTTTTCCAGATCTAGTCTTTGTGTTATCAGATCTGTGTGACCACATGAGACATATCACCTTCTTTAGGGCAATAGAAAGGAAAGCTTCTTTTATTACATATTTATAAGATTGTTTCACTAATTCAATATGTTTAGTTATGCTGCAATGGTGTATTTGCTATTTACTTGTTCTATCTGCTTAAGGTTCCACTTATCTTACTCTAAATCTCTAAATATATTGACAATTACATCCAACTCATTGATAACCCAATAAGTTGAAGATTTAAACCCGGGCAATGCCGAGCACTTCATATAGTGTCAGCATAAAGGTATAAACATTTTTCTAGGTCTAAAAGGTCCAACATTTAATATGTAAACACAGCTGTAACTTGCTCTTTTGTGGACCCTAAATGCATTGAATTGCTCCTTGAATTAAACATTCTAGAATGGTGCAAAGAGCCTCTGAACTGCACTAGCTGTGGGAGCTTTACAATAAGGCAAGTATCCCAGCAGGGCCGTAACCAGGGGTGTGCGATTAGGGCAGTTGCCCAGGGTGCAAAGCCGAAGAGGGGTGCCAGTAAGTTAATTTTTATGGTTAAACTGGTTACTAATTCAAGGTTGGGGGCGCCATTTTTCCTTTTTGCCCCTGGCTAAAATATCCAGCTATGGCTCTGTATCCCAGGCTCTCCATTCCCTAATTACTCATGTCTCTCAATAATAATGTAATTAACATATAGTATTTTGCCAGATTTAGAACGATTACTGATCACTTCCCTACGCTAACAAACAATATGAGGACATGACAAAAACAAAACCTTCAATAAATTGCTCTTCAGAGTATTCTTAAGTGAAAAAGATGACAAGAGCATTTTGTATTACTGATTAGACTATTTATATTCAGCCTTGCATGTAGTGTTTTACACCCACTCTGCTTAATGATCAAATTAAACTTCAACACTAGTAAAAGGCCACAGCTGTAAAAAGATTCATAAAAAGTACATGTTTTATAATTAATAGTACATGGAAGCAGTTCCATTAAATAAACATGTGTGGTGATCTCTAGTCTATTATTTATTATAAGCCTGAGGAAATTCTCACCAAAAGGTTTAATTATATTTGCATTGTGTATCAACTTTTCTTTTTCTACTAGAATATGAGTAGAGCAATGGGGGGAAGGGGAGGAGGGCAAGAGGAAGAGAGATTAGTAAGCAGTTCTAATTTCTAATTTTCTTGTATATGTAAAATCATAATAAAATAAAATAAAACCGTAACATTCATGCTTTCATTATTTTACATTTGGTGCTAAGGTGCAGCTGTAACAAACAGCATGACAATATTATCACACTGGATGACAGATTTAAATACTTAGCAAGATCAGTATTGACATGTAGAGTATTACAGAACCCAGGATAACTGCACACCAGAGTCTATCTGGTGCTAGGTCTTCATTAGTTCGCCTGATGGTGGTGATAGGCTTGTGTGGCAGACGCCCAGCAGGTCGTGACCCCCAATGGTGGCTCCCAACAGCAAGGAGGGTTTGGGTGTAAGGCATTACATCAGGACAGGAATAAAATGGACCACCACGCAGACCAACACAGACAATACCGTGTAACAGAAAGGGATGGGAGGATACTGATCCAGAGCAGACAGGACACAGTGAGGCACAACTGACAACTGTAACCCAGAATAAGATTGTGTCCAGAACCCAGACAACAGCTTACTGGAGAGCAGGGATATCAGCAAGAGCAGAAGACCAACACAGAAGGCTAGTACATGCAAGGCAGTAGAACAGCAGGACAAGAGCATAAACAGGACAAGGATCCTGATGCAATAAACCTGAGATAAATGGACAAAATGGCTAGATCATATAATATTACCATCAAGGGAAGGATCTCCTTGATAGGTATTTAAACAGACAACAACCAATCAGAGTTGGAGACATTTTTCACTGCTTGGTATCTAACATGCACTGGAAGAAATTTATCCCATAATGGTCTTGGGGGAGTTTAAAGAGAAAAGGCATTGTTTGTAATACAAGATATAAATAACCTAAATAGCTGCTGGGATCTCACCATTACATGTACATCAAAAAGGAGAAATAATAGAGATAGCACATAAATTTGCACACTACCCTAAAAATTCCCCCACAAATAGTATGAATAAAATTTAAAAACAAACCATTATAGTATCAATTTAAAAAGCAAAGTATTAAACTGGATAGAGATAGCTGTGCCTGTGTACTTTAATTGCACGAACATAGACAAGTAGAGGGACGGCTCAACAATGAAGGTGATGCTACCACCAGATTTCTAATGCAGAGGCCCTCCCACGCATCAGAATAATAGTTTCAAAATTGCCAATATTAAATCAAGTATGGGGGACTGAATAGAAAATGCTTAGGCGCGTTTCGCTTACTGCTTTATTAAGATGTTGTTAACTACTAGCACAGGCACCGCTATTATGGCTCCAATAAATATTAATAAAAGTGGCATTTCTGTATATTAAAGCATGAAGTATTATTAAGTTTACATAAAATTAGGGCTACCTAACTGTAATAGAGTGTATGAAAGTCTGTACACTGAGGGAGTGTTAGTGTGTTATTTAGCCCAATATTAGAGCACTATAGATATCACACAGTAAGCCTGCAGTATGAAATATCAGCTTAATATTTCTAACGCAGCAGGGTTCATGTACTGTCACTACATATGAAAGTGCTACTGTGTATATTGTTGATAAGTAGCATCGACATATTCAATAAAAATCAGTAACAGTTTCTAGTCATCTGGCTAAAACAGTGTGCTTTTACTGGAAGTTACTCTATTACCACTATAATTTTTAGGTAAAATTAACCTGCTGGTTGGCACAATTTATGTAGTGCCACTCGAGCGATCTATTTTTTTTTTTTTCACACTACACTCATCATTGTTCTGGAGAGTTCATATTTGGGGAACCGTTTAGTCAGTTTTTAAACACTACGTTTTTACATTCACTTTCATTATCCATTTTTAATACTTTAAATTCATACAAAATATGTTTTTAGATTTTAGTCATACGATTTGTGGGGAGTGCACGGATTTATGGACACTGCTATCTCTATTCTTTCTTCTTTTTGTTGAACTATGCTCACATGACCAACTGACTATGCCTTCAGGATGCTGCCAGGAATGTTAACGTTTGTGAAGTGACAAATAGACCATATCTTCAAGCTCCTGCCACTCACTATGTCCATGTACACCTTAATGTCCTTTCTGTGAAACTTTATGGGAATATAAATTTTAATCATATTAAAATAGCAAGCAACGTGGGTACATTTAGTCACTATGAATAGGTCCCATGTATTCTGACTCAATAACCAGGCCATAAGTGTGAGGCTCCTGAGACAATCCCTCTGTATATGTCTGTTTTAAACCAGTACTCACACCAAGAAACTTTGTCAGACACTGTAAACTCAACTGAAGAGGCATGTATGAAGAATACAGATGAGGTTTATTTCAAGCAGATATTCTTGTAATTATGCACAAAACAGTAGGTGAAAAGATGATACTTTGCCAGAGCTCAACAGAATCCAACACAAGCTAAAATGGCAGACACACAATGAGCTAGAGACAGGAAGAAGGGAGGATTTATTGCCTCAGAGCCTAGCTACAGGAAATCAGGAGGGACAAATATAACCAAATGCAAAGCTTTGCAATAGAGGCAAGACAGTAAAATAACAGTATACGAAACACATATGTTGTGGGACATGACACCATGAGACTACATTTGCAGTAACAAGCGATCAACAGTCCTGGCCAAATGTGGCAATTCAGATTGATTTTCGATCAAACATTTATTTATCTTTAACAATATTTTCCAATCCTCATATCAAGCAATATTTAGGATCTTTATCTTCTAGGTCCCTGATGCAGCTTTTGTCTGATGGGCACCTTTGTAGGCAATATTTAAAATGGAAAACTTTTAGCTTTACTTTGCAGGAGATTGCCATTTTAATAACTGCCCTCATAATCACTGATGAGTGACAGTATTCTAATGTTTCCCTTTATTCAATTTTACTATATAGTGAACAGTTAGAGCTTACAAATAGTAGGCTAGAATGTATGTCTTAATTGTAATTGTAATGTATGTCTAAAGTAGCAATAGTGGTACAAATGTTGGTCGCAGTGGGGATTCCATTGAAGTTCAGACATCATCTTTTTTTCCAATGTAGTCATGTTTTAATAGTAACTAAAAACGAACAAAACAGTGATTGGGACAAAAATATGTATATAACAAATTCACATTAAAATAACATAAATTAAAAAACAGATAATAAACAATGATGTGAGACTAATATGTCTGTATGTTGCTGATCAGACAACTACAGACTTATAGGAAAAACCAGTTTCCTCAAAGGTGAAAATAAAAAACAACACTGTTCAATCCTCTCCTTTAATAAGGAGAAGGTAAAAGGTGCCTGTTGAGACCTCTAACGAGTAGGGTAATAGAAGTGCAAAATCCTTTTCTCGCAATGGTGGCCGACAAAGGTGTCAAGAGCCCTTGGAGATAGAGATATACAAATATATGTATAGAGCAGTCGGCTGTACGTGGTGGAAAATAATCCAGCTGGATAAGTACAGGGTAATAGCCTCCTACTTTCTTTAGCAAGACCAGGAATTGGTCAATAATCCTCAGTCTATAGATGGTATTCGGGACTTGAGGAAAAGCACTTAAGCAGAGATGGATAATGCAGTATTACCAGTAATATTGAGGTTTACCTCATGTCCTGCCCGTACATCTACTCAGTCAATAGCGGTCAGCGGGAGCTGTGTCGGAACTGTCATACAGACACAGCCAGAGCTACCCGCGGCTGCAGCCAAAGACACAGGTAGCCTCAAGCGGGTAGCGTGGTCTAATGCGGCAGTGCTCTGATATTATACCTCCGGCTGCTCGTGGCTCCTGCCGGGTTTGTGGATGTTCTAATAAGGCAGGAGGCAGGGGGATCCAGCACCGTTCTCTGTGTGGCTGATTGGAGGCAAAAAGGGTGGATGGTTTGCTATAGTTAGCTGGCCAGTGTCAATTCTGGTTTAACGTCCCGACCTAACATCAGCTGGAATGCTTATGCAGGGTCAGAGGCAAATCTCACATCAAATGTAAACCTTGACGCGTTTCTTCATCCCCTAGGATGATTTCATCAGAAGGTAAAAAGTTTCCCTTTCAAGGAAGTGTCTTTTATAGAGAATTAGATTGAATCACCTGTGGTATTAACCTGTTGGTTATTAACCCAGGTTTTGCATTCAAAAAGAACAAGGTGTCACTTATCCTGTTGCTACATAATCATTAAAAGTAGCAAGTGACAGTTTGCAATTGTGTGAAAAGATTTTTTGCAAAATGCATTAAAGACAAAACATTTAAGTGACTAGTGCAATACATTAAATTAAATAGAAAAAACATAAGTCAGCATAGACAAAAAATAACAGAAAGCAGAGAACAAAAAGAAAACTTCAGAAACTTCAAGCAATCTAACAAGGTAACAGTGTACCAATAATCATAATAATACCAGTTCTTTAGGTTTGAATGAGCAAATTATGTAAAGAGGTTTCTAAAGGAGAAAACAGCAAATTAAATTATTTTATTTTGTAATACTATTAAATATTGGTTGAATATATAGCTAGAAAGAATGTATTTTGGAAATGATGGACCATTAGTATATAGCTCTACACTGAATAGATATAATGAGAGGGCACAAAAGATCGTCGGAAGGAGGAGGGTACAGATCTAATTTAGAAATGATTCAGTTCAATGGTTTCATTGAGACCAGAGGGAGTCATTGTATTCAATTGAAAAATCCAAAATGCCTCCCTCTGGGCCAATCTAGTAAACTGATTTCCCCCTCTGGCAGTTTTGTGGGCCAATTCAATGCCCTTAATTGAGAGGGCTTCCGCTTTCCCTCCATGTATGTCGTTAACATGCCCTGAAACTGAATGGAGTCTGTTGTTCTTCATAACATTCCGACGGTGTTCAGAAAATCTAACATGAAGCTGCCTCGTGGTCCTACCAATATACTGCACGCCACACTGGCATGCAATTTGGTAGACCGCGAAGCAGCTTCTGCAGTTAATGAAGTCCTTGATGGGAAAGCTAGTTTGCCCATCGGAGGAGGAAAAAGAAATAGCTTTATGATGGCCAGAGGAAAAAGAAATAGCTTTATGGTGGCCAAATTTACACATCCCACATCTATTCTGGGCACACCGAAAGAAACCTTTGGGTTTTTCCCCCAACCAAGAGGGGGCAGGTGTTATGACAGATGGCTTCAAAAAGCTGTGGACCAACATGTCCCTGAGGCTCTTGGCCTTTCTAAAGACCACTCGTGGTTTATTTGGCATTAAATTCATCCTTGAGCACAATTTTTTTTATTTTTGAGGGCCCTTTCTATCGGCAACGGCTTGGCACTGCTATGGGGACCAGGTTCGCTCCGAGCTACGCCAACCTCTATATGGGTCTCCTTGAGGAGGAGCTCATTTGGGGGGGCCCGTTCGGAGCAAACCTGGTCTATTTTGGGCGCTATATAGATGATCTTTTCTTTGTATGGGATGGGGACATTAATTCTATCAACAATTTTTTCACTTTTCTTAACACCAATCGGTTTAATTTGAAATTCACTCACCAATTTAGCAACTGTTCTATCAATTTTTTAGATATTGAGGTGGTTGTCTCCGGGAACCAGCTACATACTAAGACATATCAGAAAGAGGTTGATACCAACCACTTTCTACACTTTAAAAGTTGCCACAAAAAGAGCTGGCTCAAGAGTATCCCTAAGAGCCAGTTCAGATAAGAATGCGGCGTAATTGCTCGACTCTAGAGTCCTATCGGACACAGGGTGAAATAGAAATAGTCTTATTCAGACAAATACTTACAAAAAGGACCTTAACGGTTTTACAAATGAGCATCTATGCTTTATAACCCAATTTTCCTCCCAGGCAGAAAATATTAAAAAGATTATATACCGAAACTGTAATGACATTTTAAGTCTGGACAATACGTTGAAACCACTCCTTGTGCCAAATAAACCACGAGTGGTCTTTAGAAAGGCCAAGAGCCTCAGGGACATGTTGGTCCACAGCTTTTTGAAGCCATCTGTCATAACACCTGCCCCCTCTTGGTTGGGGGAAAAACCCAAAGGTTTCTTTCGGTGTGCCCAGAATAGATGTGGGATGTGTAAATTTGGCCACCATAAAGCTATTTCTTTTTCCTCTTCC
>WWET01000190.1:411871-432331 GCA_011038615.1 Limnodynastes dumerilii | reverse complement strand
ATATAGGGTAAGGGAAGCCCACAGGCTACTCACTCATGGAGAAGCATCCCTGAATAACGCTACCAAGTAATAAAAGGTAATAAAAATAAAGTTAAAAAAAGTAAAGAGAGTTAAATAAAATAAAAATAAAAAAAAAGGCCATGCCCTGCTCCACGATGCACTACAAAAACGGGATATTTCACTGAAGTGGAAGGCATAGAAGGGTTGAAGTAGCGAGTTAACACTTTCAAGGATTGAAGTGCCCTAACTCCCAGGATAACCTACCATACCCCGCTGTCTGCAGTGTTCTCCAATAGAATGTAAGAGAAAGTATTGTTTATACAAAGGCTGGATCCTGCGCTGATAAAGGGAGCATGTATCCATGCACACAGCAGATGTTACGTCACATAACTGAGAACGTACGTACCATCAGCGTAACTATGAACGAAGGGGCGGGTTCATCCATATACGACACCCGTAGTTTCGTTTGGTAGGCGGAGGGAGGCATTTAAATCATACAGTATGGGCCGGGTTAGGCAGTTACATTACGTGCGTCCGTACTTACGCTTTGAAAGGTTAATGTAGGGTTTGGGAAGTGTAAAACGGACAAAGTACATACAAGCAAGGGGAGTGCATAGAAAATACGCTACGTGATGAAACGTAACAAGCACTTAGGTCTGGATGATCCGGCCCATAGTACCTAATAGAGCACCTTATAGACCACCACCTCCAGTGTGCAGATTGCCCGGACCAGTACCAGGATGGAGGAATAGTGGAGAAACCTCTGGAGGAGCAGTAGCCATCAAGAGACACAGATGAGCTCCCTGTAGCCCAGCTGAATCACCTTACCAGTAAGATTTTATCCTCTACAGCAGAGCTGTGTTACTTGGGACAGAGATGAACATGCTACTGTAACTGCATTCAATACTGGGATCCATACCATCATTCTATCCATTTGTCTGTTTGCACTGGGAGGATGAGGGCACGATGCACTGTCCCTGATCATTACTCCACTGTCAGAAACAAAATGGTCTTTCCTGGGTTAGCACTTTGCCCAACAGACTTATCTTTGGATTTTTTGGTACTGCAACCACAAATTCCCCTTTACCCATAAGGACCAATTTTATTATCAGGGTTTTATATAGTGCCAGCAAATCACGTAACGCTTTACAATTTTAACAATCATAACAAGACTGGGTGGAAACAGACAGACTGGGTAGGTAAAAGGGCCCTGTCCACAAGCTTACACTCTATGGGGCATTGGGGATTGATACATAAGGGCAAATGCTATATATCACACAATGGACCAGTCAACTTGTGTGGTAAAAATGTTCAATGCTCAGTATGATCCAGTCACACTGCAGTGTTAGTAGCAGGACTGAGGGGAATTTTAGTATGGAAAGTCAAGTTTTCAAGTTGTGTTAATCATTTAACAAAAAGGTAAACCGGATAGCAAAGTGGTTTTAAATGGGGTAGACGAGTATTAAGCAGTTTACTTATTGCCTAAATATACTGTTCATGATATGAAAGACTTTTCCCTCCCTCTGCAGCTCCTTGCTTTTTACTACTAGCTGCAAGTATATGTCTATGTGCTTTCTTAATTTATCGTTATCCTCTTATTTATTTTAGAGCGTATTATAATAAATAAAACATTTTTTATCATACTTTACGTGCTTTCTTGGATCTCTAAATACTTTATTACGGCTGTTAAGAACATAAGGATTGCAGTCTGGCTTGCCACAAATTCTGTTTCATTGGAAACTATTGTTTAAACCTGACCGTGCGTTGAGTAATTGCTCAGAAGCAGAAAATATAGTTTATGTGAGTGCTAGATGACGTCCATTAAAGTCAATTTTTTGCATTGTTATTTCCACAAAACTCTCAATTCTGGTAACAAGTTAGTTTGTTAATACTTTTTTTTTTATTTTATTTTTTTTTACTCTTCTTTGGTACTCAATTACACCAGATTCCAAACCCGGTGTGTTGGGTTATTGGTTGATCTCCTTTAATCTAATCACTCCATCACTCTTTTGTGTGATCAATCTTACTATGACAGAAAACCAATTATTTTATGCTTTGTGTCTGATGGAACATTTCTGTCTGTAAATGGTTATTAATTACCAACACAGTAAATGAACTGCTGGTTCCTTCACTGCCCATAACCTACTACTTTACATTCCCAGGATAGTCTCCACCTTTACAAAGATTCTACAGGTGTCTCTGATGTTTATTTAAACATTTTGGTAATACATTATCAGATAAAAAAATGAATAGATCATTAAGACTATTACCTCATCTGAAGCTTCCAGTTTAGGGTCAAACTGGCAAAAGATCTGTTCTAAATCTTTGCGAATAACGTTTGCCAATACGTTTAGTCTGCCTCTGTGAAATAAAACATGACTAATATTTAATATATTATCAAACAGATATTTTGCTGCAGTATTTTTAAATTAACATTGAGTCTAACATATGAAAACCATAGTTAAACCATATTTATTACTACAATTTATGCCTATACTATTTTATTTATTATTGGATGCGATGTGTTACAGTTGTGAGCACTGCTGTCTTCCAAATTTATTTGATTTTCCTTTAGGAGGTCATTACCTCCCACAGTCTAAAAATGTACTGAAACTGGCTGTGGACAATAAAACACACAGGAGAAAAGTAATGTTACTTTGAATGATCAACAATCAAGATTTGTCCCACGCTCCACTACACATAACAGTAAAATAAAACAAGTTTTTAGTAATCGAAAGTGAAATTGAAGCCAATAATAATGACGCCATTTGGTAAAAATGCGCATGTTGAATAGTTTTTTTTTTGCCAAGAAACTTTTACATTTTTTCCACATCTATAGCAATGGAATTATCTAATTCTACCATGTTTTAAATATGTGCACACTAATTATAGTCAACACAGCTATGATCCCAATTAAAAACTTTCACTGATATGCCTGCTCAGCCACTAATTGGAGATAATTACGAAATAATAAGCTTAATTGAAAACTTCCCTTAAATCTTTTTAAAGAATCTCAACGGCTTCCACTCTCAGACGTGTAACCTGACGAAGCCTGTTCACCCCAGGGGGCGCAACGAGTAGGGTTTTTTTTTTTTTTTTTAAAAGAGCTTTCACCAGAACACCAGACGAACGTGTAAATAGGCTGACTTATGGGTACAGAGAGCGCATGCTCTGTATTCCACAGTCCTGCTGTCAGCTGACATAGAGCCTGTTCAACTATACTTGAATAAGCAACCCTGCAGACAGACTTGGAGGTCAGCAGCTATTGTTATTATTGCATGCTGTAACACCTTGCAGCCCTTTAAATAAAATGCAAGGCTTCCTGCAGTGGGCATCATACACAGATCTGCAGAACATTGTGATCAGTTGATTGAAAGTGGCCCATCAGCTGGAGGAAAGAACCCAGAGCTGACTACTGATACCAAATAGACAATCCCAGCAACCTAGACCACACAAAATTATGAAGGACATAAGGTAAAGAGACTTGCTATACACCGTTTAAGGCTCTGTCAGTTGTATAACACTAGATCAGAACCATCAGTGTAATCATAGCACTCTACCCTTCACAATTTTTTTGGGTGAAAAGTATAAGGGATTGAGCATACAGTGGCCGTCTACTATGTTCCATTGGGGTGTGGGTCCCCGCTGCGAATGGCCCTATTTCAATAGGGCGGTTCACTTCCAGCCTGTTCAGAACTGGCTGGGAAAACGATTGCTTCTGCCTCGAAGAGGCATAGCAATCGATCCCTGGAGCACCGAACACAGTGCTCTGAAAGGTAAGAAAGCATTCTATCCCCAACCTTCTCCCTAATCCTTACCCTAATCCTCCCCTTCTATTACTCTAACACTCCCTTCCCCGCACCCTGACCCTAACCTTTCCTTCTCTAGAGCCTAACCCTAAAAGTCCCCATAGAGGTTACTCACCTCTATGGTCTGGTGGGTGGCGTTTCCGAAAAAGAATGGGCGAGTATGCCGATCGCATACTCACCCATTCATAAAAAAAATCTAAAATGGCTGTCATTCGAAAAAGAGACAGCCAAAAAGGAACTCTCAGCTGTCTCCACTTTGCAACGACAGTCATCGGTGCGGGAACTCCCACCGGTTCCACTGAACTTTAATTACTAATGTGCTTATAAGGTTTATTTCAGTATACTTTGTAAAAGGGTGTGGTTTACCGACGAAAACAGTCCTCTCTCAAAAGGGTATTTTTGACACCCCATTTGCTAAGACAGAGCTCCAGAAAAACTTCCTGCCCACCGCAGACAGGTAAGCGCCATTTCTATTTCCCCAACCCTTATGCTAATTCTTACCTTTACCCTCCTCTTCCATTACCCTAACCCATACTTCCCCGCAGCCTAACCCTAAGTCTCTCCTTTTCCCATCCATCCCTTCCTCGCAGCCTAAACATAAATCTCCCCTTCAATACTCCATCCCCTCCCCGCAGCGTAACCCTAAAAATGCCCTACTAAACTACATTCCCTCCCCGCAGCCCAACCCTAAAACTACATCCCTGCACTTACCTGTCCAGTCGTCGGAGCCCTGGGAACCGCCGGTGGTTCTGCAATGTGAATTTCGGAATGGGGCCATTTTCTAAAATACACACAGTATACAATTAGCTGTCGGCTGTGTGTATGTTGAACATGGTAATTTCCAGCGGCGCTCAGAACCCCTTTGTAAAACTTTAGCATTAGTAACCTAGTGGAGTGCAGGACAAATCTTGATTGTTGTTCACGAGTGTATGCTCATTCCTAGGGAGCTGGGAAGATAGGAGAGGGATTTCTCCTCTTATTATGGTTGTCCACAAATAGTTTCACCACTATACACAGCCTACACTATGCAGTAAAGAATAGCCATACCCCTCTTTTGCATTACTTTAATTATATTTAATTACTTTTTTGTCTCAGTCTTTCTTAAAATATACATGGTTTAAGAGGCTTAAAATCTATGACTTTTAGCTACGATAAACCTACCTATGAGGCATTCCAAGGATCACATACTCCAGACCCATCGCACTGGACTTATCAATGATGGCTTTCAAGGCTGGGATCATCACTTCACACCCTTCCAAGCCAAACCTCTTTTCTGATGACCATTTGCGAGCCAGAAAATCCTCAAACCTTTAAAAAAAAAGTCACTTTTAAAGTGCTCTAAATGTAAGCAACATGTAATACAATTTAAATATTTAAGTTGTTAAAATAAATGAAATAGATTAACAAATTAATTAAATAGGCAAATAATTGTAAATACATAAGAAATGTTTCCAAACGCATCCAGTGGACAAAGTGAACCTTGGAGTGATGATAAAGGCACAGTAAGCAAGGACAGTAAAGGGTAATCACCTTGAAGAACTGATTGTACTCAAAGCAGAGAGCAAGACAAAGAATAAAATACAGGAAATGGGGAAAAATTTGAGTCTAAAGCTGTGAGTTCAGTTGTCTCCCTCTCTTGCCAAAATACATTCCAATAAATAGATTTAGGTGTAAATATAAGTACAAAAATACTTTCTCTGTACCAACCACTCTGAGAGACACTACTTACAACGAGAACATTCTAGAAATGCCCTAAGCATGGTTGGCATGTTTAGCTACACAACTAGACAATAGCATTTAGCAAATGAGTTGATCGTAAACTAATTGGCTGCTGAATAAACTTACTCATCCGAAGGACTGTTATATAACTCAAGAAGCAATAACTGATCTAGTAGAGTGAATCAAGGGCGACAGGGTGAACAAAACCAGATTAAGGCTGCTGAATAGGTACCTGGATACATCACCATAACTTCTGTTTGCATCATACATTACCAGCAGATAATATGTCTGAATAATACCTAAAGCCCATGGGTAATTTAAGCTATCTGTCCATGTTTAGAAGGATCAGCTGTTTCTGGTCCCTTGAACAACACACTTTTGGTGAATACTTATTCTTAATTATAGTAAAAGCCTCAATGCAGTGGACCTTTATTTTACATTTTTTCTCCTAATTTCTCTTTGTCTATATGAGTGCACCTCTGGGCCCCTGGGATGTGGACTCTCCTCTCTTGTTGTCCCTGCACCATGGTGGAAGTATCTGTAACCATTTAAGCTTTTCTCATTTTTCTTGGTGCTTTAATGAAATACAATTTGTTCTGTATATTCCAGCACTGTTATTGTTTTATTTTATAGCTCTGCTCATTTATTTAGTTCTTCTAGTATTAGCTAAAAACTTAAATAATAATAAAAAAAACAAAAAAAAAACACAAACCTCAAAACAGCCTTGTTATGGGAGATTTAAAGGGATGCTCTACAAAACAGGGGCTTGGTCATCGCTATTGAAAAGGTCATTAGACAAGTAAAATGATGTAATACAATTGTTGGCTCAGTTAGAAGACCACAATAATGGCAAAAGGCTTTTGGGAACCAGGGACAAGACTTATGGAAGGGAAGGACCGCATTAACGTTTGCTTTGACTTCCTTTATTGTTTTTAGAACCTGGGATGTTAATAAAACTAGAGAGAAGTTGTATTACAAGATCTGTGGCACCCCATACTTACTATCAGCTGAAAGGAAGCTTAAAGCAATGCAAATCTACCCTTATAGACCTGGCTCTGGCTGGTTTCTTTTATGCTGTTTGTTGGCTGGAGAAAGACTTAAAATCAAATTGACAAGTATCGTCTTAATTTCTAGCATTACACAACATATTGCGCAAATTTATAGGTTAATTTAAAGTTGTGCATGAAAAGCAGGGGTAATTTACAAGGAAATAAAGGGAAAAAAATGACAAAGCGTGCTGTTATTGACGTGTAGCTAATCAGCCACAAATGATAGCTGGGAACAGATATTTGCAAACATATGATAAGCCACCTGCTACTTTCAAGGCAAATGTGTGTATCCAGTATTTCTGAATTTTAGTTTACAGAAAGAATTGCAGGTCAACTACTGCAGTGTGCTGGGTTTTTTTTAAGAAGGCTACAAAGCTACAAGCACAGTTGTAGGAAACTTTAATGTTAGCCAGTGGATTGCCATATTTTTGTCAACTCTTGAGTTGGTATGAAACTGGTTTTCCATCTTAGTTCACACTCCTTGGGCCAGATTTACTATACTATGGTGTCCATCCCTATCCTGTATATCTGTACTGTATTTTGTGTGGCGCCTTATAAACAATAATAATAATAATAATAATAACTGCGGGTTTGGAAAAGTGGAGATGTTGCCCATAGCAACCAATAAAATTCTAGCAGCTTAGTAAATCTAGCCCTAAAGGTCAATAGTAAACGGCTAAAGGTGTAACATGTTGATTATATCCATCAGATATAATGGACCGGATTCACACCTAAGAAGCTCTGGCAGAATGTAAGCACTGCGCACGCGCAGTAGTACATTTACGCAATCTACTACCAGTTAGGCACGTAGACTGTCTCTGCGCAGTCTTTAGGAAGAAAAGGGCGTGCTTTTGCTGCCTTGGGGGTGCTTAATAAGAAGTGGGTGGAATTTAGATTAGCCAGGGGGGGTAGAGGCATTCTTCGTGCATAGTTTCTTTCTTAAAAAGGAAAACTTTGGACGGTTAGTTAAGGTTGCCCTATGGCACTCAAGTGCCATAAGGTACCAAAAAACAGGGGACAGGCTGTCTGCACTTAACTCACTCTTAGTGTTGTGAATACGGTTCAATATTATTATGAGCAGAGGAGCAGGACACAGGACAGAATGAAGGAGCAGGACAGAGACATGGGACAGAGCAGAGGAGCAGGACACAGGACAGAATGGAGAAGCAGGACACATACTTAGTGTATTGGGGTGAATGGTTGGCACCCCAGAAGTAATGTGAGGAAGAATTATACAAGCCCCGGCATAATAGTAGAGAGCCAAAGTCTCCCCACTTGTAATGTTGGAGTAAAACAAGGAACACAGGGCTAAAGCTGCATTATCTCATGGGTTTATTCTCTTGGCGTGTGGTGTAAGTACAAATATATTGGCGCTGCGCTTCAGTGAAATGGGTCGCACTGGATTAAGATTTACACAATGTGCTGAAGCAGCAAATTAGCTATACAGCAAAATCACAACAGACATTCTGTCCTATAAAGCAAAACTTATTATACAAAGTCCATAGAATTGCAACAAGGATTTATCCAACTTGTTCGATTCAGATGCTTTAGCAGCAATAACTGTAGATTTGGGTCATTTAAGATAGGCAGCACCTACTGGGATAAATTCCACAGATCAGGGTGAAGATTCAGATGGACACATGTAAAGACAACCATAAACGTATATGTCTTTATATGAGTCTTGCAGACCTCTCCTGGGAAGTGACAAGCTAGGTCTCTACCTGGCTTCTTATATTTTGGAAGCGAACATCTCTTACAACAGCTGTATAGCAATAGCATTCAGTGAATCTCTGTGACCAGATCCTCCATTAAGTCTCTCCAGCCAACTGTCACCAGCCCTCTCACTAACTGCCGCTACCCTTCAAAGGACCATATTCTTGACCACTCCTCTTTTTTCTTAAGAATCTCCTGGAGGGATAAGTCTTCATTATTTTGAAACGTTTAAATTAGTCCCTGTGGACTGTTAAAACTTCTGCTGTCTTCTCTCTCAATTGTGTATACAGCAGCACAATCAATTGGAATATCTGTGACAACATACAGAATCAATTCCCATCTGCTATCAAGTTTGCTTTTGCGTTGGTTCTTTTTCTTCCATACATGACCACCAAAAATTACTGGACAATCTCTTGAGCTTCTTGCATCCTGTACCTCAGGGTGGCCGACTCTCCCAGAATATCCAGGAGACTCCCGAAATTTGGGCAATTCTCCCGGTATCCCAAACCTCTATCAATGTCTATAGTAATCCCTAGTGTTAGTAGGGACGGGCGGGACTTATTGGTGTCATGAAGCCCTGCCCACACCTGGAACATTAGAGATTACATTAGTGATTGACAGGGGTGGGCCTTAATGTTACAAATCATGTCATTAAGCCCCACCCACTTGCAGAATTCTATGGGTTCTTCTGGAGGTAAGCTTTAAAAATTTGGCAACCCTGCTGTACCACCACCCAGTCAGTGTAAGGAACTTCTACTTCTTGTTGAGGAGGGTCTAGCAACAGGTCTACAGGCAATTTGCCTTGTCTTCCAAACAGAAGGTAGTAGTGTGTGATCCCTGTAGAACAATGTTCTGCATAATTGTAATGTCAGTTCATACAATAGTCTGGGCCACTCCAGCCATTGTGGCAGAGGATGGCTTGCAACATGCCAATTAAAGTTTGATTCATTTTCTCACAAAGGCATAATTATAGGTGCACTGACAGCCATGGATGGTTTCACGTGCACTCCCTGTAACAAAAAATTGTACCACCTACAGATGGGTCCTTACAGGGAGTGCAAGAGAGTCCATCCATTGCTGTCAGTGCACCTTTAACCAAGCCATATTACTTTGGGGCCCCACGGTTGCCCAGCTTTTCCGATGACTCACATCAAGTTGGTACCAGTTCGTTTGGTAAGTTCCGTCTTTATCCACTACTAGAACACAAGATTGAGATCTTAATTGGTCAATTGAAGGTTGCGGCTTTGAGGGAAGTTGAGATGTAGTCACTCAAAGATAAAGAGAAAGTAAATCAAATCTTTAAAAAATGTGCGACCATTTTGATACACGAAATGTGTCTGAACTTCAGATGCATTTTTATGCCAGAAAGCAACTGCCAGGCAAAACCTTGCGGGAGATTGCGCTCAGTCTTCAAGAGATCCTGAGAGATATTCAGAGCTATGATGCCACTGAAATTATATGGATGGTGGATGAGACTTTAATAATCCAATTCATCGGAGCTGCATGCAGAAAAAAATCTTAAAGTTCAACTGCACATGCATAGGCGGCAATATCCAGCTAGCACCTTCCAAGAATTTAAAGAAACTGCCATCCAAATTTAAGAACACAGAGTGAGTGAGTGGCAAACAGAGAAACGATTCTATTGGGCAGGGATGTGTAAAGATGTGGGAGAATGGTGCAGGAAATGTCCTACGTGTACTGTCAAGAAAAATGTACAGCCAGGCCAAAGGGCTCCACTTTATCCCACTCAAAGTTATCGTCCACAAGAAATAGTGACCATTGATCATATGAAGTAAGAGAACAGTAGAACAGGGTACAGGTACACATTGACCATCACACCAAGTTTGCAGTGTTTAACTGTCCCTAAATGCTTCTAGATCAGTCTGGATCTTTCTTGTGTAGCCTGGGACTATAGTTTGCAGTTTGTCCACCCCAAAATGGGCAACAAATACTTAACTTCCATGAATACATGCAGTAATGTACCTGTGATTTGCAGGTTATTACAACAAGAAAGAGTGAAGGAGCAGGACACCAATAAGGGACAGAGCAGAGAAGCACGAGACAGACACAGAACAGAGGGAAGGAGTAAAACACAGACAAGACAGAGTGGAGAAGCAGGATAAGGACAGAGCAGAGGGAGCGGGGCACCAACAAGGAACAGAGTGGAGAAGCAGGAGACAGGAGAGAGCAGAAGGCAGACACAGGAAAGAGTTGAGAAGCAGGACAAACCCAAGAAGCAGAACACAGACACAGGACATAGCAGATGAACAGGACACAGACATATGGCATAGCAGCAGAGCAGGACAGAGCAGGGGAACAGAACACAGACATGGGACAAAGCACATGAAGAATCAAGGCAAGGTTTATCTAAGTATCTTCTTTATGGAAGGATACTATGTTGACCATGGACGATACCTTTTTGGTGTTCAAGAGTCCAAGAGTAGGAGGTTCTGTTTGTGCGTACTCTGACTAGAGGAAATGACTGCCACAATAGCTGTTCGTATTACCAATGAATGTCTTACTGCTATAAAACTTAATTGCTGGAGGAAAAGGAGGTTATGCACAAAAGCTGGTTGCCATGATTTTGCCCAATATTTTAATGTTAGCATTTAATAAAGATATTGGGCACTAGGAAGAAACCAGTTGGGGTGTCTCTCTAGTCTCGTGGCAAGAATGGTATACATCTCCTGACATCCAACAGATGAAAAAAAACTAATTTAACACAAGGTGATATGATGACTTCACAGCTTAGGGTAATTTGCAGTGAGTGCCTGGGTCAGTTTGTAAAGGTTGGTTTTCCACATAATTGTAGTTTAAAGTGATTATCTACAAGTCACGGCTCATACAGTTCTAAGTAGCAGGCCTGAAAGTGAGGATATCTTTGCATTTCAATACTAATGCAATTACTGTGGGTGTCTCTACTGTTATCTACAATTTTGCTGGCTTGTAAGTACCTTTCACACAAAACAGACGCCATGCTAAGTTACCTCATCTAAAGAATTTCTGTTTAAGACATTCACAGCTGTGGGCAGCCTGGGTAGTCAAGAAAAGTTTGTGAGCATGATCGTATTCCCTATTCTAAGGGTGCCTCAATGAAAGAGTAAGATGTCTGCCATGATCCGCCTCCTCTGTCACTCTAGCCTCCCTGCGTGGAATGACCAAATAGCTAATTACATAGCCTCCCATTACCATCTCTGAAGTTCCCCAGAATAGTAACAGATCTTCCCAATGTTCTAGATTGTCAACAAGGAAGCCAAAGGCTGCAAATATACCTGGAAGTTTGGAAAGTCTATTTCCAAAAACCACAGAGGCATATTAGGATATTATAAACCCTCCTGGATATTGTGGTCAGGTGCAAGGAGCCAGCTACAGAGTTATTTCTTCACTATAGAAGCAAGGGCAATGGGAGGCCCATTCAGAAGGGCCACCGTAGCAAAATTCCTTGCACACTACTTCAATCAAAAGAGTAGAAAGGTCAGAGTTAAGAGGAACTTTCGTTTTTAAAGTGTTAACCAATTAGTGCCATAGATAATGTGCCCTTATGGGCTAAAATCTGTGAATACAATCTGTGAATACTATTCCATATTTTTAGTGCGGTTTTCCACATTAGTAACATTTGGATTTAGTATAGAAGGAAAAGTTTGCATATTTAAGAAAATAAGTAAAACAGTAGCCATATCTGACAAGCAATCCCATACACAAGGTTATTTGTGGAAAGACCTAAATGCTATCGATAAACTATTGATAGATTTGTATATTCCAGGTAAGCAAATACAGTCAGAATGTTCCTTAACAAGTATTAATAACTGAAAACTACATACTGTTTAGTTAAAAGTATATTTCATTTATACTACCTTGTGGAACGTACTAATCTTGATAAAAGAGTTCTTTTCTCATCACTGGCAAACTTCATAATACCGGGAGTCTCAAACTTTTGTCTAATCCACTGGCACTGCTCCACATCATTGATGAACATAAATTCCAACCCAATGTGCTGACAATATGAATTCTGAAATGCATCAATAGAGAAATTATGTTTTTGGCCAGGCTAAAAGCTCACAAATATTCTAAACAACATTTTAAGTGACAAAAGTTGCTAAGAAAACAATGCTTTTCTGTGACTTAATGTATTTACTTAGTGTTTATAATTTTTACATAAATGTTTGTACTTAAACTAAAGTGTACTGTAGAAAACTTATATAACTGTAACAGATTATTAGAAGTTTCACATAGTCTAATGGCTTCAAATAAATTCAGTAATGTGAAGGTTACATTTCATAAAGAATTACCTCTAGACGTCCAATGATCTCTCGCAAAGATAGGGAGGTTTCGTTACCACCAATGTAGGTAGTAGTTGGCAGTCGGAACACTTTATCTAGATCGCCTTCATGCAAACCATAGAAACCTGCGACAGTTTATTAAAATATTTAAAGAACATAAACTTACAATAGTTACTAATCCAGTTTTTTGGCAGGTACCACAAGATACAACAGCATGCCAATCATGACTGATACTATGACCTTAAGCATAATAAAAAAAAACAAAAAAACAAGTTTCAAGCAACAAGCCTATGACAAACACCCTTTCTAGAATATTTTTTAAGAGAAAAACGCAGAGAGTCAAATTGCAATAAAGGACAAACCTTTAAATTAATTCCAGGAAATACAGGATTTAAAAATATTCAAATAAAATAATAAACATATAATTTATATATTGTTGGGTTCAAGTAGGGAGCAGAAGGAATTGAAAAAGTACAGACTGCGGTGCCAGCTTTATAAATCAAGCAGAGAAGAGGGGGGGGGGGAAGGAAACATGTAAGGTCAACATCTAATGGAAACTGACTGAATCTGACAGTTTAAATACAGTATGAATTACTATCCTCTTAAAACTCGGCACAAAATAATCAATACTTGGGCGTCTCTTTGCTCACAGCTTCTATATTTAAAATAATGAAGATAATAAGCAGAGATGACACGGCATGCAATCCATTAGCAGATAATATTACATTTAAAAAAGTTGCAAAGACGACTCAACAAACTGATGTTTTCGAGGCGCTGAAAAACAACATTTTTATTGTTTTAAATAATCAACTGTCTAGTGACAAGAAGAATCCCTGGTAAAAGATACACAACAAAATAAATGGCAACTTGTTTTACCTGTGTATTTTCATCAATAATTAATTTTTTATGTTGCAATAGAACTTGCAAAACCAATGACACTAAATCAATACACATTTTAAGTTAAAGGTAAACATGACATGAAACACCAAGTTAATTTAAAAGCTACAGTGTAATTTGAGTTGTTCACTTACCAAAGGAAATAAACATCATGCTCTAGATATGTACAATAACTAAGCAATAAAACTGTACATGAATTCATTATTACCCCCCAAAAAATACAAAAATGAAGATGTGGGTAAAAAAAAAAAAAAAAAAGCAGAGCTCTTTGGAGCATTGTAAGCAGCTGGAATTCATTAATCCAGGGGTTTATTATGTGTAATGTCATTCAGCTGCTGCAGATCATCCAACTCTTTATGACAGATGCAATACCTTACACTCAAAAACACAGTCATCAATCAGTCAAATAGACTACAAAGAATCAGACAGTTCATAGCCCTGAAAAATAATAGGAGGCAGAATACAGGAGCATTTTGAAGCCTTCTGGCTAAAGAAGAATCCACACAAAAAACGATTTAAGTATAACATACAAACAAAAACAAAGAAGAGATACTGAAGATAAAATTATATCGAGTATAATTGCTTTAAATAAAAAAAAAAAAAAAACAAGAAAAAAAAACAGCTGTAATATACAACAAAAATAAATGAACTAGAGAAATATGTGCTTGTAACTTAATAGATTGTAGGAAAGGCCCTTCCTTGTCTCAGCATAAGAATGCATATGTACAATAAAAGGTTTTCCAAGCTTAGGACCGGATTCAGATTTAAGAAGCTTTTTCCATGCGTTCGTAATAGATCCGAAATTCGTTAGTTTTGCAAAATGTACTTATTTTATGTTAATGTACAGAAGGAACACTTCCATGTTGTGAAAGCAACCTTATCGTTAGCGCATGTATATGTGATGGAAGTGAAACGTGCGCAAATTACCACGCCAATTTTTTGTTATTTACATTCCGACTTACGCCTACTTAATAATCTGTCTGACCTTTCATGTTCGCACGCTTTTTTTGTCGTACGGAATTTACTTACGCATCATTCCAATTACGCTTCGTAACTCCATGGTCTGCACATGAGCACTAAATAGAAATCACCCCACTAATTTACGCATTTTGCGTGCGTAAATTACCAGATGTTCTTAATTCTGAATACGGTCCTTAATGAGAAAGCACAAGACTGGCCAGAGCACAGTCCTGATCTTAATGCCATAAAACACCTTTGGAATAAATTGGAATGCCAATTGCGAGTAAGATCTTATTGTCAAGAACAATGACAAAACTTGATAATATTGTTATGGCTCAATAGATGTACAACAATGGTTCAAAACATATTGGAATACTTACCCACATAACACAAGCTATTATTTACATAAAGGATAAATTACCTACATATAGATGTCCATATATTTTGGAAGGGGTTGTTACATAAACAATCGAATGGACAGTTTATGAAGACTTAGTAGAATACAAGGTCTATGTCTTATTACTCATTTGAAAGCATTCCAGTTTTCCTATTTATAGGTTACAACATATATAAACTAAGCAACAAGCTACCACTAGGACAGATCAAGCAATAAAACAACACCACAAAGAAGCTAAGGCTTGATCTTTCCGATCTTTCTTTAACTATGACTTACAGATGGAGCTACAGCTCAAAAAGATTCGATTTACCATGAGTCAGATTTATGTCATCTATAGATAGGCAAAGCAGTAGATAAAGATTTAAAAAGCACTGTTGCTGCTTGTTATAAATGTCTGTTTCAGATAGCTATAGCTACATCTGTAAACACTGTAAATCATGTGTATCTAGTCTCACGCATGCCTATTAATGCAAAGCACAAAAATAAATAAAAGAAACCACTGTGAGAGCACAGAGCCAGCAAACACAAACAACCACAAACTTCTAATAGGCACAGGCAACTTTGAACCATGAGTTCTCACCCAGTTTATCAATAGTGGTGATAAGGTCAGATGGGACAAAAGAATCCAAATCTGCATCTAAGATTCCAAGAGGGTCCAGCTGAGCCACATGATGTCCACGGATCTGTCCGATTTGAAGAGGTAAGCCAAAGAAAAAAATAACAAGAAAAGCAGATCATCTAGAATGTCAAACTAATGGCTTACCAATGTTTGTATGCCCCACTGTGTCTTCATCCAAGGAATCACCAAAAAAGACGTCATTAATTCCTAATGGGTCCAAACTTGCATTGTGATGCCCTCTGGTCTGCAAGTAAGGACAAGACTGCTGGCTCAAGGAACAGTTTTCTAAAGCTGATTTACCAGATCTCTATCACATCTTTGCAGAACTTAAAAGCAACACCAATATTAACAAGGTCATAATGGCTGATCTTTCCAATTGCTGTTGAGTCTGTATGTAAGCAAGCCATACACAATATCTTCTTGGCGCACGTGATACATAACGCATATATTGCACTGTTACATGTTACAAATAAAGGATAAGAATCCATTTTTAAGAATTCCCTAGAAAGTGGATTCTTAACATGGTTTTAATCTATGAGTTGTGTGTCTGTCAAGCTTCATGTGCCTGCAGTAAGAAAAACAATATCCCAAAAAGTATAAGTCTGCAAGTTCCCCACACATTAAAGCAAGAGTATAGGACCTGACCTTATGTACAATCCTCTATTTACGCAGAGAGTTACGTGCAGAATATATAACAGAAGGGGAGTGTCACGGGAGTGCATTAGCTGCTTACGTGCTTACGTGCAGGCGTAAGCAACCCCATGCAAACAGAAAACGCTCTTCAGTCTGGCAGTCCACTCAGTTTATGTTGAATTAACATACCTGCTTTTCCCTGCAGTTCTTATGTCTGTCACACACACTGTAGTGGTTATTATTTCACAGCACATTCCAAGTTGAACTACCCTTTGTAGCTCTACTAACCAAATACCCCAGTAGTGGGTCTGGGGTGTCTTTTGTGCATTGAAAGTTAAAAATATTTATTTACACCGGGTAATCTATTCTTCGGGACTACCACTCAATTTATGAAGCTTCCTTCGCCCAAGATTTAATCCAACATTTGGTAATGGTGAGACAGGTTAAGCAGTTCCAGGCACAGGTTTTATAACAAATATCTAAAATACTTTTTCCCCTCTTTAGACATCCTTTGTAACATTGATATAAAAAAAAATAACAGTTTTATGTTGATTATTTTATGCATTAAGTCTAAGGTTGTTATTGTATCAACATTTGTGCCCTTTGTAGCAGATGTCTTTTATTTGCCAAAAAAAATAAAAGTTTTCATCCTAGCAACCACATTTAGTAATGTATGTATATGCCAGACAGTGTTTTGTTTGAGGAAGATGTTAAAAGCACCTGATTAGTAAGCCTCATTGGAGCAGAAATATCACAATTTTATAGCAGGTACATATGTAAAAATGAAAAGTATTTTTGCACCGTTAAATCTATTCCATAACTATTCATTGACACGAGGCAGTTGGTGAAAAGGTAACATTTATGAACTACTTCGGCTGATTATTGCATGCAGTGTTGATATCACTGATAAGCGATAACTTAAATTTATATTTTTTAAAGCAATATTGTATGTAGTCTAAAAGTCACCCTTTGCAGATATGCAAATTTCAGTAATGAATACTTTTCCTAGGACTGAGACATCTAAACTAAGCAAGGGAATTAAACATTTTAATTAATTTTGAGAGACATTACAAATGACCACCATCAAGCATTAATTCGTATTTAGATTTTCTGAATACTACCAACTGCAACACAAATAAAGCCATGTGACAGCAGACATTTGTCCAGTTCATTTCATCACCACAGATATGTATATAACATTTAAATATACCTGGTAAGCCCTGATTAATGACTGCACAGCTAGATGGTCCTCCACCAGCTTCTCAGCTTTGGCTGGTGCCATTGCAAGACCTTGGCTTCGTATAAGGGATGCTTTGCTTTGTCTTTCAGCTATGTTAGGTAGAGGATGTTTCTCTCCATGAGTTGCACCAGCATCAGCATTAGCATTGCGGAAAAAATCATCCCAAGACTGCACACAAAACAGAGAAGGAAACAGCAACTTCAGTGTAAGGTATTTTTAACAGAACAAAGTAACTTGTGATTATCTACCAGCTGTCAATCTATAGGGCCTGATTCAATTGAACGCCAAGCCTGCATTATTCTGGTTGCTATGTAAATTCCACAAATTTATTTTGGAGATTTTTATAATCAACCTATAGGAGGAGTGTATTAAAATCAAACAGTTATAAGCATAAATGGCATTGTAACCAAAATAGTGCGGGCTTCGCGTTCAATTGAATCAGGTCCATAGTTTTAGGATTCTACAACAGTAGTATATTGTGCTACAATAGAAAGATTCATTTCCACTATTATCTGACATCTACTGTGGAAATTCTTTCAATCCATGCCTTAGTTCGACAAAGTAATTCAACTCAATTACTGATGCTTGTAAATGTTAAGAGACTAATAAAATGTAGTATCATGCAGATTTTTTAAATAAAGAAACTATAAAGTCTGCCATAAAGTTGTAAATTACAAAAATGATCCAAGGAATAACTCAAGAGCATTACTGAAGTCATTGAAAAGTCATATCTTAAATTAATTTTGTATCTTAAATAGAAACTAAGGTTCAAGTACATAATACAAATTTATTGTCTATGTTCTAGAAGATTCTGTCTTTACTTAATGAGAACCTAACCTTTGAAAAAAAAAAAAAAACAATGATTTGTTAGGACCATTCTTAAATCCTGGGCACTTATTACAAAAAAAAAAAAAAAAATATGTGCTCCTAATGGAAAAATATGTATACCAAAAGGATAAGAAGAACATTTGTCTCCCGACTTTAACAACAAGACAGGTATGCCAGATGTAGTATTCTAACATTTACCATATCAGTAATAAAAGTTGGGGCTTTTATAGGAACAAGTCTGGTAGAATTGTGTACATTTAGGTTTCCTACATGGAAATATTGCATTATCTTCTTACATCTGCATGTAACAATGAGTCACTTTTCATTAATGGGGTAATGAACTTCCAATTTATTATAAATATTTAAAGTAGACAAACAACAACAGTGCTTCAACACTTACAGCGCATGTACCACAATTTTAAAATGACATAATAAATTGCAATAGTATGGACAAGTTTACATTGAGCCTAGAAATGCCAGATGCTAATCAAGACCCTAGATAGCGCCGATTGGCTATTGTAAACACTGTGCATATCTTGGTAAAATAAAGAAAAAAACGAAGTAAGACCAGCGCGGCCACAGTATAGTCTCAAGTTGTAAGTCACATACAATATACAACAACAAGTGTGAACAAACACACATAAACCTCACGGTGTAATTTAAACAAAAAGTCAGACTCACGTGAGCGCTCACCAACGTCACCAACGTGATTCAACCCAGAGGGGAAGGACCGCCCTGCACACTCTCTGCTCTACGATCTGGAAGAAGCCGCCTGCAGATAAGTGAGGTCGGCGTCCTGAGACCCCCGGTTCTAGCGGCTCAAACACCCGCTCGCCGGGGTTGACTCGGACCGCAGACACACTTGGCTACATTTATCCCAAGCTGCTAGTGGTAAGGTCTATTTCCTCGTGTATACTGTCTTGCATTAATGGTGGCTATTAACATCATATTCATCGTTACGGTGAGCAACGGAGCAAGTCAGCATTTGTTTCACAGCTGAATTGGAACTTTGTATTTTGTTTTTTTATTTCAGCTGTATTTTTATTCAAAGTATCCAGTACTCTTTTCTACTAGGGATTGATCACCCCTGGTAGGGTCCATATTGATATCTAGTATGCGCTTTTTTCAATATTGATACTTTGTGGTTAGTTTGTATTGTCAATGTACGGAGTGTTTTGCTGCTATATATTGACTAAGAATTTTAGGGTCTGGTGCCAGGCATATTTGTTTTAATAAAAAACTTTTTGTTTAAATTACACCGGAAGGTTTATGTGTGTTTGTTCTCACTTGTTATTGTATATTGTATGTGACTTACAACTTGAGACTATACTGTGGCAGCGCTGGTCTTACTTCGTTTTTCTTTATTCTACCAATTTTCATTAAGGGGATTCACAAACCCCTAAAGACCTAGCTGCAGCTACAGTATCTCTCTTGGGAATTCCAGCGCCTATTTTGGTCTTTTTCTCTTTTTTTCCTTTTGTAATGTTACGCTGAGTGTTAGTACGCTCAGCGCAACATCGTTACTCTGGATCAGGCCCTTAGTTCTGAACAATAGGTATTGCGAGTAAAGGGGCTGTGCTTTCCCTTCATCCACCATGGTAAGCGTGCCTAGTCTGGATCAGGTCTCTAATCCTTATATTGGTGTTATATTATCTGAACAAATCAATCTGAGTTACTATACAGTACTATAGCATAAGAACATTTAAATATAATTCTATTCTAGGTAAGCAAGTCTGCGTACCCCTGCTGATAGGATCACATTTGTTTGCCACAAATACATATCTCACCCTCTTGTACATGGAGGACCTGATTCAGAGATTGAAAATAAGTGAGGAAAGTTACTCCTGGGCAAAACCATGTTGATTTCAGGGGGGAGTCAAGTTAATTGTATTTTTTGCAGACAGGGATATATCTTTGCATTTGCACACAGGTAGTGATTAGCTTTACTTTTATACTGTTACTTAGACTTGGGCCAGGAAACATCACCTCTCAACTCTAATAATGTTTGCAACAGATGAAATTTGACTCCCCTGAAATCAACATGGTTTTGCCCAGGAGTAACTTTCCTCTCTTAGGGCCGTTTATAGTACGCAGTTATACGCACGCACATAGCAAGGCAACACCCATGACACTCCCCTCACATGGTCGTGTTGTCGGTGACTTCCTCCTCCATAGGGCAACCTTAACTGTATGTGTGCATTTCGGTGTGTGTATATGATTTCCGTACATGCGTATCTAACTAACCTCACCCTCAAATGATCATTTAAATGCCCCCCCCCCACACTTTCACGTAACTTTGACTCTACGGATTTGAAC
>WWET01000190.1:350469-364859 GCA_011038615.1 Limnodynastes dumerilii | reverse complement strand
GACGATCAGATCAAACTAATTGTTTATTATTATTAGAAAATTATTTAAAATCTCACAAAAGTGCTAGTTCACATTATTTAAGAGTTGGAATAAATATTAATATAAAATATTTAAAATATTTAAAAAGTACTATTTTTAGGAGGCGGTTAAACGATCAAACTAATTGTTTATTATTATTAGAAAATTATTTAAAATCTCACAAAAGTGCTAGTTCACATTATTTAAGAGTTGGGTCTAAATAAATATTTTAACCCTTAAAGGAAAGGAGTAAGTTCGGACCCTTCGTTTAACCCATGTGGCATTAAAGTGCCAAGGGTTATAATCCAGTAAGTTTCTCTTTGCAATAATTTGGTGTCTCTATCTCCACCTCTCACATCTCTGGATACCCACTCAATAGCTTTAACCTTACATCCATCCATATTAGATCCATGGACTTGTGTAAAATGTCTAGACAGACTATGATTAGGAAACTGATATTTTATGTTTCGCAGATGTTCAAGAATCCTTATCTTGAACATCCTCTTAGTCTTGCCTATATAGCGCAGTCCACATCTGCAACCATATACACTACATAGGTGTATATATACACAAAAACACACATATATATATATATATATATATACACACACATACACACACACACACACACAAACACACACACACATATATATATATATATATATACAGTATACGCACACACACACACACACACACACACATATATACATATAAATGCATACGCACATACACATATGTACACACACCCCACAAGCACACACCCCTGTAAAAGTAAGCATTTTATAGGCTGCTGTTAAAATATATAAAGCACTTCTCTTACTTGCTCTTCCGTGGCACGCGGGCTGTCTCCTCTGCTTATTGATGTGATGCAGGAACATGAAGGTCACGTGCCTGCATCACGCTTCAGTTACTTTCACAAGGAGGGAGGAGGAGGGGGCTCGGGGCACACTGACATCTGAAAGGTATCCGGAGAGAGCAGTAACTGCATTGTGTATATGATCGGAACCTCCAATGTCTCCCAGGAAGAGACCTGCTGCAGCAGGTCTCTTACAAGGTGTCAGTGGGGGCGGAGATCATAACATACACAGAGCGGTTGTCACTCTATGTACTGCATAATTTTTTTCTCTTGTGTTTTTTTTTTTTTCTTTGCTCAGTTTGTGCGGGGGATTCTGGACTACTGGAAACGCCCCTGGGTGCGCCACTGATGCATCTATACCTCTAAAGAAGTGACTTATATGCTTTGAAACGCGTTAGTATTTCAATTTCTTTAGCGTGTGTACTTCTGTGGACTCTGTACCTCTATCCTCCTTTTAAAGCACCTCATATCGTACCCTCTTAAGAACTTTTAAAATTTGTCCTATCAACACCTAGGGGTATATTTACTAAGGTCGGTTTTGGCTGGCGATTATGAATTTTTGTAAAAATCATGGGATTCACCAACAGACGCTTTTGTCAGGCGATTTTAATTCGCTGTCGTTAAGCATCCATAGAAAAACACAGCGATTTTCCCTTGAAAAATCGCTTTTTTGCTACCAAAAAAATTATAAAACCAAGAGCAGCATGCTTAACATGCCTGCGCTGATAGAACTACAAGGCTCAGCATTGCTGAGCCTTGTATTAATATCAGTGTCAGCATGTTAAGCCTTTTAAGCATGCTGCGCTGTAGCCAGTTAAAAAAAATTTAATAAAAATACAGTAACAAAAAAATATACATAATAAACATTTACATACATGTCATAATAAAATAAGAATTTACAATCCATAATATTTCCCCATACCATGTACAATTAACCCAAGTGGCCACACTGTTTTTTTTACAAAACTTCTAGTTAAGTGTTGCAGAAAGAAATAAAAAATATTTATGACTCACCGTTTAGCTGTCCTCAGTCTTAGGAAGAGTTGCGAGTAGTTTATTCTTTCTTTGAAGTTATTCTTCTCCTGTTGATCGTAGAATCTTGTCCACTTGCTTGGAGAAGATGTTCCGGTCCTTCCATCTGTTCTTCGGCCTCCTCTGGCAGTTGCCCCGACGACATGCTCCCTCCTCCTCTTGGGCACCACTACTAATGACCATTCGTTCACTAGAGGGCACCCTTTTATAGAAATTATGACGTCAGAAACACTAGAGCTCCCATTAGAACCCACTAATGTAAATGACATCATCATTTCTATAAAAGGGTGAATGAGGAGAGCTAAACGGTGAGTCATAAATATTTTTTATTCATTCCTGCAACACACTTAACTAGAAGTTTTGTAAAAAAAAAACAGTGTGGCCACCTGTGTTAATTTTACATGGTATAGGGAAATATTATGGATTGTAAATGCTTATTTTATTATGACATGTATGTAAATGTTTATTATTTATGTTTTTTTGCCACTGTATTTTTCTTTTTTTAACCGGCTACAGCGCTGCATGCTTAGAAGGCTTAACATGCTGATGCTGATATTAATACTGCTGATTTAGTAAAATCGCCTTTAGTGAACCCGGCAATTAGTATGTTTTATATGGCAAACATCTGGCCGAATTTTGTCCAGCGATGTTTGCCTGGTTGATTTTGCTTAAAGCTAAAGTCCTGGGACTTTGCCGTTAGTGAATACGGCGATGGCATAATCCGGTCTTAAAGACCGCATATACGCAATATACGTAACAAAACGATACGTAGATTACGTACAATAGTTACTACGTATCACAAGCCGCGGCAGACGCCGCACTTACCTGCTCCCTGATTCTCTGACGGCGTCCCTCTCCCGGCGCGCGGCTGCTGCAGCTCGTCGGAGTCTGTCACTGAAACAGTGACAGCCTCTGCTCATACTTACCAGTCTTGCTGCGGCGTCCTCCACGTGGGTTTCTGGCGGCAAGTGTGGCTGTGTTCTGTTCCATGGGCGCCGCCATCTTGGATGAATCATGTGATGACGCTTCTCCAATGATCTTCATGGTCTCCGGTCCTCCAGCCAATCAGTGCACAGGGCGCACTATTTAAAACCTGTGCACTGTTCCATCGTTGCCAGAACAATCAGGTCTCCCATGTGCCTGGTACTCCTTGGTCTGTCCTGCCTGCTTGATCCAGTCCTGCCTGCTTGGTCCAGTCCTGCCTGCTTGGTCCAGTCCTGCCTGCTTGGTCCAGTCCTGCCTGCTTGGTCCAGTCCTGCCTGCTTGGTCCAGTCCTGCCTGCTTGGTCCAGTCCTGCCTGCTTGGTCCAGTCCTGCCTGCTTGGTCCAGTCCTGCCTGCTTGGTCCAGTCCTGCCTGCTTGGTCCAGTCCTGCCTGCTTGGTCCAGTCCTGCCTGCTTGGTCCAGTCCTGCCTGCTTGGTCCAGTCCTGCCTGCTTGGTCCAGTCCTGCCTGCTTGGTCCAGTCCTGCCTGCTTGGTCCAGTCCTGCCTGCTTGGTCCAGTCCTGCCTGCTTGGTCCAGTCCTGCCTGCTTGGTCCAGTCCTGCCTGCTTGGTCCAGTCCTGCCTGCTTGGTCCAGTCCTGCCTGCTTGGTCCAGTCCTGCCTGCTTGGTCCAGTCCTGCCTGCTTGGTCCAGTCCTGCCTGCTTGGTCCAGTCCTGCCTGCTTGGTCCAGTCCTGCCTTCAGTCCTGAGGTCCAGCCCTGAGGTTCAATCCCGAGGTCCGGTCCTAAGGTCCTGCCCGGAGTTCAAGTCCTGTGTTCTAGTTGATCCTCCTCAGCTGTTGCCAGTTCCCTCTACTCCGGTTCCGCTGACTCCAACTCTGCCATCTACCTCCTTCATCACTGCTACAACGGCTACCCTCAACTCCACCTCCTACCACACGGATTCCCTTATTCACCCTGGCCCGCCGGTGCTACTGTCTGGACTTTGAACTTGTTTGACAGCGTGTCTCCTGGCGAATTATTGTTTGAACTCGCACTATTATCTCATCTGGGACTATTACTCATCGTACTGGGACTATTACTCATCATACTTCTGTATGCACCCATCTGTTATTAAACCTGCTCAATTTCATTTCAACCCAACACTGTTGTCTTCATCCCTGAAACCCGGAACTGATCCCAAACAATCCTTGAACGTGACACTACGCATGCGTAGTAGCTACCTATCGGCAAATTACAGCTGTGTGTGGAAGACGCCGTAGTTGAGGACCCGGCTCATTAATATTATATAAATTATAATACTATCTATTGAGGGTACTGACTATCGTTTATCTGGAACTCAATTAGGTGCTTCTTTGTTGAATAAATTGTCACATGCTACATTGTGCTAATACCATGTTTTGATACGTTATCATTTTATCATCATTTTTTATCTTTCATAACCTATTTTGGCTTTAATATAATAAAATTGTTTACATATGCAGTATGAGCGTTTGGCAATTTAATTTGATTTAATTTTATTTCTTCATTGCAGCACTATATTGTTTGTAGGTTGGCCCCTTTTGAGTGCAGCTACTTTAGAGATATATATTTTTTCTTTTTACTATTTTAATTGTTTGATTTGAATAGTATAGTTTTACATTTGTTTTGGCGCCATAGAACCTTTGTTTGTCCTTTTACACGTACATTTGCTACGTCCACACAATGATACGTACAGAGAAGTTAAGGTAGGGCTATGGACACGGAAGTCAGCTAAATTCCATGCATCAGATAGAAGTGTCACGGGAGTGCACTTGCCACATAAGTGCGGACTTTTGCTATTCCGTGCATTATTAAAGCACTCTTAAGTTTGAATATGGTCCTTTATCCTCTTGATTCAGAGTTCTGTACTGGGAATACTGGTGTGGTGGGATGGGACATGTTATGGAAATTGATTTTGATTCAGCTACATCGGATTCCAGACTTCCAAGTTGTCCCCATCTTGTTTCTTGTGTCAGAATTTCTTCTGATCCCACAAGGAAGTCTGGAGAAAGTGCTAAGCTGGCATTAGATAACCGCTGCTGCTGTGCTTGTGTTCTGAGTGCATGAGGACCGAAACTCTGGATATTCAGCTCTATTTACTAAAGCTTTAAAAAGTTCATTTTTGAAGTTATGAAGTTATAACTCCAAAAATGAACTTTTTGCTATTTACAACAGCTGCACCGCCATGAAAATCACCAGTTTCCATGGCCATGCGGCAAAACTTCACTTCTCCTCTCCAGCCCATTGTTTTCAAAGGGGCTGGCTATTTACTAACCCTCAGAGCGGAGTTTTATACTCTGCTCTGAGAGTTAAAATAACGCCATTTCAGACTGGCGTTTAGAATTCTCTTCCAGCAATCTCCCCATAAAACCCCCTTTTTCTCCCCCCAATAGCTGTTATTAGGGGGAGAAAAAGGGGTATATGTATGGGTAGACCGCTGGAATATTCTTAAATACCGTTGTCATTAAAAAATTAAAATTAAATTTTTTTGGGAAAATTAAAAAACAATTAAAAAAACAACAAATAAATAAAAGAACACAATAAAATAGCTTTAAATACTTACCGGACCAAAGACGCATCTGCCCGCAGGTACCGGTCCCGACATGGAAAGCCTGCACATGCGCAGTGCTTCTCATGCTGGGACTTCATTTTTTTACAAAGTCCCAGCAGAGAGCCACTGCGCTTGTGCGGGCTTTCCAGACACACGAAGAAAGCCCACGATGACAGGAGAAAGTTCAGATGTCATCGCGGGACAGCCAGCAGAGGGTGAGTATTATTAAATAGCCTGAACGTATCTCAGAAGTTCAAATAGAGCGAATTCGAACTTGCCTGAGCTACGTTCAGGCATTCTTAGTAAATAGAGCCCATTATCTCTTTATCTTATATCTTTTCAAAACAGGTACCAAACACCCCAGCTTTCTTCCAAACCGCAACTAAACGTATGCTTCTAGCATCAACATAAGGTAGTCAAAACTTTTAACAGCAAGTAGAGCAACACAGGATAACATTAGAGTACAACTCTTGTAAAAGGCTAGGCACAACAGCACAGCTGGCTGCACCTTTTGTGATGTACTGCCAGAAGAGGCAGCATCTACGCCAATGAAAATATCGTACCAAGGCACTAAACCTTTTAATAACGAATCTGCCTATTGGATATTTAACACATGTAGAGTAGACTCATTAATTGCAGATAATCCTTTATACTCTATAAAAAAAAGAAATGACATTAGTTATATCACTATGCCACTATTTTGTACACTTTATATCCATTCAAGAAGCAAATTGACCTGAATTTTATTTAATTTACGCCATTGGTCTAATTTAAAATAATTTAGAAAAAAAAGATACATTGTGGAAAAAACATCAAGTTGGCTTATTTGCAAGGCTCTTTAGGGGCTCTTATTAGTGAAGCTTTTGAAGTTCTTTCAGTGTCTGATTATAATTACTCAAAGGTAGCTTAATTCACATGATTCCTTTACTAATCAACATCACGCAGTGATTAAAAGCTGATTTTCTCTCCCAGGAAATCCCCCTGACCGGGATGTCTACAATGACTAAGGTTCCACGCTTGTTTACTTTCAAGTGGTACAGTATTTATATTTATACATTCTTTCAAATATGTTTTATTTCCCTCAAGATGATATGAAAAAAAAAGTTTATAACTTTCTCAAATTCCTCCCACATCATTCTGAAAAGTAGTCTCTGACCTGTAGTTTAAGTGTTTGAAAATTGACTAGAAATGTTGAGGTTTTTTGAAAGGATACTTACTTGCAAATAATCTTTTTTAAGACTTCAGCATGCAACTATTTTGTATCATTGAACTAATTGGCATAAATATTATATAACAATTACTGAAACAATATTAAGAGACATATTTTTTTTTTACTTTTGTTTAAGCTCAGAAGAGCTCGAGAAATCACCTCGTGGGTTAAAAAGAAAAAAGAAGGAGTAAAATCGAAACCAAGGATTCCAGACCAGTTGATAGTCTATTTCCTTATCCTGTAAGTTAACAATTAAATTTTCCATTTTTGCCTGCGACATACCAGATATAAATAATCAGGGGAGTTAGTGGGGATCAGTAGGGCTTTGTCCATGCTTTAGGCCCAGATACAGACCCCCGCACGCCCCACTGTCAGTAGTAATTCTGGACACTTACGTTAATCTGGACACTCTACCATAAAGTTTTATAACAAGGCTTCCCTGCACTCGACCCCTCATTTACATGCCTATCCCTGCCTATATGGCACGGATATGACCATTGTAAAAGAAGGGTCTACCCATTCTGCGTACTTACTGTGGAAGGTAACTTAGTTCCGTGCATCAGTAAGTACACACGTGGAACATCTGGCATGTGCATGCGCAAATGTTCCTGGACAGTGGCTATGGCCCAGATCCTGATTAAAGTACGACAGGGGACTTATGTAAGTCATTTTCGTAAGTCCCCTGTCGTACTTAAATCAGGATCTGGGACATAGCCACTGCCAAAAGACACGTTGCTATAGAAGTCTTGGAGAGCTGAGATCCTCCCCCTATGAAGGGAGTCATAAGGCATACATTTTCAAATACAGATGACAGGGAAGGAAGGGTAGATAGAAACTGCTGAATGTAATGGAACTGATATAGATTGAGGCTAGGGATTTTCTTCTGGAGAAAAGCCAGGGACATCCACGAGTTGCCAGTTCAAACACCATGGAACACACAGATATTGGCCCGTATTCAAAGTACCGGGCGAATATCTAGTACTGCGCATGTGTAGCGGTCTTTCAGACCGCATTTACGTAATCTTTGTAAGAAAAAGATGCGTAGATTATGTTAAAAAATTACTGAAACTGACTTCCGGTGGGCGGTGCACCAAGGTGGCCACGTTTTCAACCAGCTCCTGATGGCATATGTCGATTCTTGTGGACACTCACTATTTTTGACCTCTCAACTTACCTGATTGGTGAGTGTTGATATACCTCACCTCAGTGGGCCACTTTCACCTGCATTTTGCCATCGGGGCTTTGCGTATTTGCCCGGAGTCAGCCTCCGCAGTAGAGGCCTTGTGGAGCTGGCGGCCATCTTGCTTTCCAGATACCAGGTACCCGGAGTCCTGGAGTCACCCCTGGGTGGCTGCTACGAACACCGATCCTGTCCCTGCGGCCGGGAGAGCTGACTAGAGGGTGAGATTATCAGCCCCAGGTCTGATGCTGACGGTACAGTGACATCCTTCAGACACAGAAGTGCCAGAGAGGGGAGGCCGGTGGACATTGGTTCCAGCGTGTAGTGGAGGTGAGGCTCATCCTTCCTGCTGGGCTAAGGCTGGATGTCGCAGAGTTTGGAAGCCGGAGATATTGAGTTGGCTGTCGTGATAATTCCCCTGTTGACAGGTAATTTCTCCGTTTGATGCTAACTGACTTGGGTCTATTGTTTTAATTAACAATTGTAACTTAGCAGACTTTTTGAATACCCACCTATTCTAAGATAGTATACCTTTTTGACGGTTTAAAAATTTGCAGCCATACCTTAGGGTGACGCCTTCAAACTAAAATGTAACTTTATCTCTTGGTAGAACCACTAGAGACATCTATTGACTTAGATTGATAGTAATGTGAAATATTTGTCTTCTTAATTAATCCACTACTCTCTTGGCGGAGCTCCATTTTCAACCTATTTAAGTGTGAGTTTCTAGACAGGCAGGCTTCCTCATCTCAACAATCTCCCTCTCAGAGTACTAGAATGGGGCAGAATAAACCAACCCAGGCCAAGTCCATACCAGCATCCTCCCCTGCGTCAGAAGACATGGAGGACTTAGTTGCTTCCTCTCTAGCCCCAGCGGTCTCAGCTAATTCTATAGAGGCTACTGCAAGAGAAATTTCTAACTTCCTCATGCCACATATCGATAAGAAGTTTGATGACTTCCAAATCAGACTAGATGCAGCCCTTACCAAAATTGAAGCTAATTCCACACGTATGGCTGCTTTAAAGCAAAGAACCAGCGATACGGAGGACACTCTGGTGTCACTGCAAGCACTTACCACTTCTCAAACACAAAAAATTGCCAAATTAAGTAGTAAAGTAAATGACCTGGAAAACAGGAATAGGCGTAGTCATTTACGTTTTATTGGAATCCCAGAATCTGTTACCACATCCCTTCTGACAGAATTCATAACTAAAAAAATTCCTGAGAATCTATGACCCCTCTAATGAACTCCAGGTTGAGAGGGTGCACAGGATGGGGGGAGAGAGACAGGGCCCCGAAAACCGTCCTAGACCAGCTAAATTTCTAGACTTTAGAGCTAAAGAGAAGTTGCTGAAAACCTGAGCCGTAATTTGGTTATTGTGGGTGCTAATATTCTAATTTTTCAAGACTCTGTTGAGGTTACCCAAAAGCGCAAGGCTTTCTCGGAAGTTTGCCAATGTTTAATACAGCGCAACCAGCACTTTGCCCTTTTATACCCTGCTAAACTGAGAGTAGTGGATAATGGAATTGTACTTCTCTTCACAGACCCAGCGCAAGCCAAAGAATTTCTACAAGTGTAAAATCCCCCACATTAAAGCTGTTGCCTTCTGTCTTTAACTCTCCTCCTATGTGTAACTTAGCATTTAAAATGTTTCTGATTACGTTTTCATAGATATTTTACTTACCACCTGACCATTTTATAGGGACTAGTGGGAAGTTTGGTGAAAAGGTATCTTCCTTTTGAAAACTTAGATTTAAAGTGTTATCCACTAGCTTAAATTTCAGTTTATAAATGGCTTTTTTGTCTTTAACTGGTTCTTAATTATACTTCACAATGTTTACCTTCATAATTAGTTTAATATGTGTTATTTGGAGTTATTTCTGGTGCTTCCCAGACCACCCTCTGGGAACCGCCTTCGGCTCCTTTTGTTGTTCAAAAAAACTTGGAAAATGTACACAGTGCCGTACTTATGCAAAGTTACTACTTAATATATGTGTAATGTTACTTACACTTAGGGCCTCATTGATTAAACGCGATTTTATAAAAATCGTGTGATTTTTAGCTTAAAAATCGCCAAAGTGTATTCACTAAGCTAAAAATCACACTAATTTTTATTTTTTTTATCGCGGGTGCAAAAATCGCGGTCCCGACTCTTTTTTAATTACAAACATAGAACGTTTGTAATTCATTAAAGACGATTTCACCGAATCGCGGTTAAATCGCCTTTAAATCACAAAAAATAAAATCGCAGCCATAGAGCTGTGATTTAATTTTTTGTCCCCGATTGCGACCATCAAAAACACATGTCCGTATAACAGACGTGTTTTTGTGTGTAAAAATCCTAAGTGCTGCATGGCTGCAATCTGTAGCCATGCTGTACTCTTGGAACTACAAGGATCAGCAAAGGTGATCCTTGTAATTCTGTCAGTACAGCATGGCTACACTTTACAGTGTTTACTGCGTTTACAGTGTCCAAAAAAACCTACCCTACACATACATTAACCCTTACATTGCTATAATAAAGTTTGCATGTGAAAAAATATATTTACCTAACTAACACTGCACCCTACGTGAGTGCACTTACCTTAGGTGGTCATCTCTCCTAATGTAAGTGTTGTATGTGAAGTGTATCGTGTGTATAGAAAATAAAAAAATCTTTTTACACTCACTATTAGATGTCCGCATCTTGGGAGCCTTCTAATGTTCTTTAAATGATGTCTACTTATCTTTTCTTCCAGCTTTCTGAAAAATCTCCTGTTGACACGCAGCTGAAGAGGCTTCTTCCTTCTCTCTTCCTCCTTGATGTTGAAATTTGAAATGTTAAATACACGTTGCTAAATCTATATGGTCCAAATGAAAACCAATACGAATTCTATCAGCAAATTATCCAACTCTTAGCTACTAGGCAACATTACCCCTTAATCGTGGTGGTGATTTGAATGTAGTAGCAGATCCCCATATAGACAAATCTCCGGCCCTGACTAGACCTTCTCACGCTGTGAGTCGCAGTTTCTCGCTACTCCAGTCCACGCTTCACCTTAGCGATCCATGACATCTTTTCAACCCAACTGATAGGTCTTTTACGGTCCACCGCTCATTCTCTAGGCTAGATTATATCTTGTAGCTGATGAATTATGCAGTGCGTGGTGGGCGCAGAAATTGGTGATATAGTGGTCTCTGACCATGCCCCGGTACTGATCACTGTGAAATCAGCAATGCTCCCCCAGCGAGACAGTTTTTGGAGCTTCCCATCCCACTTGTATCAATCAGAGGATTTTAAATCCCAGATGGCGGCCCACTGGGGAAATTATGTTGATGACAACATACAACATAGTGATGACCCGGTATTACTGTGGGAAGCCTCTAAGGCTCATGCGGGGACATGTGATGAGACAAGGTAGGGCACAATATATAACTTTGCAGACTGATTTGACTGACACTTTTGCCTCTTATACAGCTAACCCTTCAGATGAGTCCTTTGATCTCTATATAAAATCCCGCTGTATGTTAGAAGTCTTTTTGACTACTCAGGCTAGAGCTGGTATTGATAATATTGATAATATATGCCACAAATACTTTAGATGGGGGAATAAAACAGGGAGACTGTTAGCGACTGTATCAAAACCTTGGACAAAAAAGCCTTACATAACAACAATTAGACATAGAGAGAACTCTCAGCTCCTTACTCTCACAATGTACATTCAGGCCCACTTCACTGACTACTACATGGATCTCTATAAAGCAATTCCACATGACATGTCCCAACAACAAGATATTCTTCGGGCGGCTAGATTTCCACTGCTCTCCCCTGACCAAAATGCAGTACTAACTTCAGATATTACCACAGAGGAAATTAATTGGGCTATCTCCTCCCTTCAGTTGCCTAAAGCTCCAGGACCAGATGGTTTCTAGCAACCGAGATATCCATCTTTTAATTCGGCTTACACGACTTAAATTCCCAAACCTGGTAGAGACGTACAAAAAGTTGATTCATACAGGCCAATATTGTTAATTAATGTTGACTATAAATTACTGATTAAGATAATGGGCAACAGACTTCAACTGCTTTTACCAGACCTCTTGATAACACACCAGCTTGGCTTTATCCGAAGGCGACAGTCTGTGAAGGCTGTTAGATCAGCAATTGCGGCTTCGCTAGCTTCTTCCTCTAATCCACACACAACAAACATCTTACTTAGCTTAGATACCACACGTGCCTTTGATACGGTAGCATGGCCTGACTGAATGGCAGTGTTGGAATACAGAAATTTTGACTCTTCATTGGTTTCATAAGATACCTGTATACAGACCCCCATACCTCTTTACGCAATAATGGATCTAGAGGGAAGGCAATCACCATGGAGAGGGGCACTTCGGATCTTACAAAAAAATCAGGAATTCAAGGGGCTAGCAGTGGGGGCCTCCAAAGTTAAAATCTGCTTTTGCGGACGATGTTTTGTTATTATTATAATTATACGAACTAAATATCTCCAGAGCTATTCGTAATCTGGCAGGGGAGTTAGACGGATGGTGGTCTCTCCCCCTCTCCTTCCTTGGCCGGGCCAACCCCATTAAAATGGTTTAATTCCCAAAGTTTATATATCTCTTTCATGCACTACCTCTTCTTGTTACCAGGAAAGATATTAGAACTATTGAGGCACTCTTCAGGAAATTCATTTGGGCAGGGGGACGGCCCCGAATCGGGCTTATATAGCTGCAGCAGCACAAATTACATGGCGGAATAAACTTTCCAAATTTAATGCTCTATAACCATGCTGCCTTGCTTAGAATAGTCAAGGATTGGCTCCTGCAGAGCAATATTTTTGCTGACACATCATTGGAGTCAGGGTTTCTGCCAGGAATTTCCCTTGTCAATTTTCTCCACCAGCATGACCAGGAGGTACCCCCTGATATTAGAGATAATCCCTTACTATGGTCCACTCGAAAAGTGTGGCACTTAACTCGTCATAAATTGCACACCATTCCGTACACCTCCCCTTTATCAAGAATCCGGAATTTCAGGATGGTACGGTGTCCTACCCCTTCACGATGTGGCATAGAGAGGGACTTTCTTATGTGGGGCAAATTCTAGATGTTACCACTGGTAGACCATATGGGTTTTCAGAGGCCTTGGAAAAATTCCCATTCTTAACGCATGTCCCGCTGACAGCCGAATACTCAGCGAGTAGATAGATATGCAAAAAAACAGCAATGGCAATTAGCTCTGCCGCAAAAAAAACAATCCTCCAAACTTGGGTTAGTCCTTCTGCTCCGCCATTTACTTTGTTTAAAGAAAAACTCTATTATTTGTTCAGGATGGACTGGATAGAAACCCTATTAGAAAAACTGAAAATTTCTTTGGAGTATGGGAGGCATATATGGAAACTATGCCAGTAACTATGAAACTTAAAATACATAATTATTTGCAACATACTACCTGGTATTTATTCAGACAGCTAATAAATGATCCCCCGTTAAGGAGGATCGATTAATGGTTTGTTGTCTGGTGTGGCGGGCAACCCACCCCACCCCCCCACCCCCTTGATGATATGGAGAACTTATCATATTTATGTTTATAAATATGAGAACTACTGTTTGGTAGATTTGAACATCATTTTATTGATTGAGCATGTTAATTTACAACATTGTGGAATTATTTACATCTTCAGTGTGTATCAATATCTGATAGTAACCGCATGTGTTACATGTATATGTTGTAATACTGTGTACCAATAAAAAACTTCTTAAAAAAAAAAAAAAATTACTGAAAATGCTGAAACCGAGGCTCAACATCGCCAACAGGACTTTTGCAAAAGAATACGCTGAAGATAGTAGCGTGCACGCCGGAGCGTCCGTGAGATTCATCCCGGCATCTACATTTTAAAGTGCGGCTATTTATCGATCTGTTGACTGCATCCAGCATATGCAACTAACTGTGAGCTTCTACAACTTGAACATTCTTTTAAAATTTGTGAAATACCAACTTGCAGTGTGTGTTTACATTGTGTACAAGGTTTTCCTCTATTCTGGTCTTTGTCTTGCCTTGAGCTATCACCTAAGTTACCTCCGTTGTTTATACAGGCATAAAAGGCTAGATAGATTTCTTGTTGGGCTGCCCACCCCGGGATTGGCTGTGAAAAAAGTCCAAGGGACTTATTCACTAAGGGCAATTTTTTTTTTATTTGTAATCGCGGGTCATCGCGGCCCATCGCCGCGATTGACCCGCAATTTTTTTATTTTGGGGGGGTCTAAATTCACTAACATGCGATTTTTTTCAAACACAGGCGATGTGCCGCGATGTTTTTAGGGATTAATTTTTTTATTAAAATCACCGCGATTAGCCCTTTAACTAATTGTGGCATATCGCGTGTATGAAAAAAAATCCTAAATTCTGCATGTCTGCAATGTGTAGCCATGCTGTAGTCATTAAATTATAAGGATCAGCAAAGGTGATCCTTGTAATTCTTTGTTTACAGCATGGCTACACTTGTAGCCATGCAGAACTGCGTGTACAGTGTGTGTAAAATAAAATAAAAAAATTCTACAAAGACATTAACCCTTTCAATAATTTAATAAAGTGT
>WWET01000190.1:336204-348652 GCA_011038615.1 Limnodynastes dumerilii | reverse complement strand
AGGAGCTTTATGGTCCCATGTGTTTCCTCAATAGCAGCCGCATGGTACAGAGTAGACAGTTTTCCAGCTTAGTTTAGGGGAATCGACAATTGCATGCCAATCCTCTGTCTAGTACTTGTGTCCTTTGACTGAAAGCACATTGTAGTTCACATTGCTGTATAGTTCCAGCTCTTCAATCTGGAGTCCAAAAGTTCTGCTTGCCTTTTAGAGAGGTTCAATTCCCAGACAAGGTTATTGAGATCTCCTTCGTTTTATAAATACAGCTTAGGAGACAAACAGGGAAACTCAAAGCTTGAGTCAAGACCTGCCTGATCGTTGTCACACTGTAGGCTCCCTTTCTACTTCATCTGTCCGAAGTGAGAACTCATGGTTAGTCTGGGTATGTCACGGTGCTTTGACTTTGAGCTGATGCCCTGAATGTTTGTAAGACAAAAGTAGCAGTCTGTGCAGTGGTGTTTCTGTTCCCTCTAAATCATTGGAACAACAAAATTCATGTGCCCTGAGCCCATTGGTCAGCCTGTGAGGAGCCTGACAAAAAAGACACAGCACATATGAGGAACTGAATTAAAGCTCAAAGTTAAATTCTGTTTATGCCGTTTTAATATTACCCCACCACAGAGGAATTAAAATCAATCTGAACAATTAACACATGTTCTAGGTATTGTACCATTTACGATCCCCTCAGAAGATGGCAGAGAAACACAGCACAGCATTCATGATTGCTTCAGCAGAAGAAAGGAACAGTCCTTACAGCAGCTTGATGCACAATTACAAGGACCAGTACATGCTCAGTGTACCCATAATCACGCACTGAATGCAGAAATGTGTGGAGCTGTCTCTGTGATGCCAGACTCACTTGCTACAGCCATGGGGAGCAGCATTTAGACACCTCCCGGATCACTTTACAGGCCATACATCAAAAGAGAATGCTCTTTAGGTGGGACATTAAAATTGTGGATGATTGTAAGAATCTATGACCATTTATGAAGTCAGCAGAGAGAATACATTTATAATAACATATAAGGATCTCTGTCACAAAATCATTGTATATAAGTAGTATACACAATGTGGGCTGATAACATATTATTGAACACAATATGAGACCAAAAAGTGTGTGCTGTTCCAATGTTAGGAAACATTAATTATGTATTAAGCATTAGATAGAAAAAGGTGGAAGCGCTAGAAGTAACCCTTAAAAGGAGTCTCGAATAATAAAAACTTTTGGTTTATTTAAACAATGCATAAAATGTAATTTGAATATGAATATAGGTATATGCAGCCCTATAATGAAAAAAAGCAATTATATTTATAGCACTCATGTAAATCAATATAAAGTCTAGAACAATCGCATATGTGTGAAAATAGCGGAATCAGGTGGTAGATGAGAATGTCCAACTATACAACGGCAAATTGCTGGTAGAGGGTAGTATAGACGCTAATTGTTAGTTAACGTCCGTAGGTATAGACTCTATAGCAAAATAAAGGCTGCGTCCAATGGCCACAGTATGGCTAGTGCTACCAAACGGGAACAGAGCGTGGACAATATCAGAGCTGCTGAAATAATAAATGTCACTGACTCACATTACTCTCCCACATAGGGTCCAACAGCAGGAGGGAGTAGGAGGATAGTCTCGTTGATGTGTTGTTCTCCGTGCTGTCCGCAGGTGAAAATGCCGAAAGCTCCAGCTCCATATCCATATTCGAATTACATTTTATGCATTGTTCAAATAAACCAAAAGTTTTTATTATTACCTGTCGAGACTCCTTTTAAGGGTTACTTCTAGCGCTTCGTCCTTTTTCTATCTAGTATTTTGTGTTTGCAGACTTGCAGTGTCTGCTTGGCGGATAGCGCTCTGAGGATAACCCATATTGTCAATTATATCCGCCAAGCTCGAGTCTAACTCTATTCTATGTATTAAGCATGTACACACAACATACACCTGAATCAAGTCTGCACTGAACATACTTATTCATGTACTCATTGTTGCCCAGCCCCTGGTGTACGTATGGCGACAATGATAATACAGCCTCACACCGTTATTTCCCCACCTGGCTGACTTTTTGACCTACAATATGGGATCACAAAGCCTGCAGACCCTCAATGACTGTGTCACAATTTGTGGTGCTTGTGTGCTGATGTTTTGTTGACTTCCTGATCCATGCTGGTCCTGGTCCCCCAGCGTGGCCTCTGTCATCCAGTGATCTGGATTCTCTTTGCTCTGTGTCCACATCTCATCACTTATACGCCAGCTCTCACATTCCACTCTTCGCTTCCCATGGGGCAGTCATCTTGGTCCTACTCCCCTGATCTCTGCGAACCAATCAATCATTTTCCATCCTGTTCCAGTCACCCAATGGAGTAAAAAGCACCCCATTTAAATCACTGAAACAGTCACATATGTAAAAGTACAGCAAGTACACCTTTTTTACCTTGTGAAACTCAGTTCTCGTCCAAGGCTTGATTACATTTCAGAAAACACTTTGCATCTCACCCTAAATTCTGCAAATCTCCTGCAATCATCTCTACCTAGCACTATCTAGCTTACTGCCAGTTGCAACTCAGCTTCATCTCTGCAATCATCACTGCTGCTGAAGTACCATCCAGCTTGCTACCAGTCACAGCTCAACCTCCTGCAATCCTCACTGCTATTCAAGTACAAGTCAACAAACACCATCACTGCCCAAGAGCATGCCACACTCATCTCAATGCAGCTCCGCTTGCTTCAGCATCTCTTTGTGTATCCTGTCAGCTGTCACCCAGCAAATAATGTCATCTTTTGTTTCATTGAAGTCCCAAACGCTTCTTATAGACTACTAGCCCTGCACTCAATGCTCTCCTGCTAGGAGTTCCTATCCTAGGTCCTTTTGCGATGCCTGCATTCTCACTTCTCCCCAGTGGGTCCAAATCATGTTGATATTATCCACCGAAGAGCAAGTCCTTCATTATAAACCCCTGCTTCCAGTGTCAACCAACCAACACCATGGCCCCCAACCACGTACCCAGAATCCAGATTTCCTGTCACTGGCTAATCAATTTAGCCTTGGACAAGTAAATCATGGGCATGAATGACTTTTTAATATAATTTCTCTACCAATGGTGCAACTGCTGTGGGTGCGAGGAGAGAAGTTGAAGAGATAATGCGCCCTCTGAGGTTGCCACCCATTCTGCACTCACAGTGGGTATTCTAACTGTGGCCATCTTTTTGCTCTGAAAACTTCTTGTTTCACAGCTCAGCAGAGGCCGCAGAATGAACTGGAGTGACAAAGGGCCTGATCCAGACCTACGCTCATGAAACGCTCTTGTGCGTAGTGTATATGCACTCCCCTCGGCACTCCCCTTATTCGTACTTAGTTTTGCCGTCTTACGCCAAGCAAATCCTACCCTAACTTTTCTGAGCGTAACCGCGGTTGTCCGTAGGCTCCTTGCTTCGTTACAACGCTTAGCACGACCATACTGTACGATTTAAATGCCTCACCCCGCCCATGGTGCATATTTATGGATTTTGTATGGCAGGCACGTCCCCTCGAGCGTTGTTATGAAGCTGGTACGCTCAAGGCCCATACACTCAGAATTTTGTTGCGTAACATCAGCCCCGCACATGCCCAGTAAGTACAAATCGCCGTTTTTACGCTTACACAAAACGTAAAAACATGGCTGAGCGTAGATCTGGATCAGGCCCAAAGTGACTGCTTCTGTCCAAACTTCAATGGCTCATATACTGTATGTCTCATATACTGTCAATGGCTCATATACTGTATGTCTTAAGCTATCTTAATAGTAGTTTTGATCTTAGTACAATTTTTCTTTCTTTTTTCCTAGATCAGCTGCAGTCACTTTTAATACTTACTTTTCCAGTTTTTTCTCCTTTTGTAGTGAGTTTTGCACTTACTCATGTTTCAAGTACTGTATTCTTCATTACCATGCCTACAGGTCTTTGGTCATTCTTCAATATTGCTGTTTACCACCATACTCTGTCAGGCTTTCAGATTCTCTCTTTGCTACACACTTGCCACAACAGCGTCTACATTTCTTGTTCCTGGGTGCATATGTATTTTATTATTCCAAAATGGCAAAAAATTCTGTTGCAGTAACTTTGGACCTGATTCACACCTAAGAAGCTTCTGCTTCTTAGGTGCGCATATTTCAGAAATTACCTACCACGCACGCATAGCAGGTAATTTATGCAATCTACGTTCCAGTCAGGTATGTAGATTGCCTCCGTGCGGTCTTTAAATAGTTTAGTAAACTAGGGCCGTATTCAGACCTCTGAATATATATATGAACTACTGCATGTAATTTCGTTACGCTATCTACGTTACTTTTTTCAATGTAGATTGCGTATACGCGGTCTTTTAGAGATCTGAATATGGCCCCTATAGTAGGTAAAGTAGTTTAGGTAGGAAGAGGTGGCCTTAAGTCACCTCTGGGAGTGTTTAGATAGAAATGGGAGGGGGGAAGGATTTAGATTAGCTGGGGAGGGCAGGGGGGAGGCGGGAAGAGGCAATGTCCATGCAGAGTTTCCTTCTTAAGGAAACTCCGCACGGTAAGATAAGGTAGCCCTATGGCACTCGTAGAAAAAATGGCGATGTTGTTTATAGCAACCAATCAGATTCAAGCTGACATTCTCAAGTATGAAAAGTGTGAGCTATAATCTCATTGGTTACTATTGGAAACATCTCATTTTTTGTTTTTGAGATCTTTATCTAGTAAATCTAGCCCCAAGGATCCAAGTGAGATAATCATTTCATATATAAATTTGTGAATACTAGACCATAAGTAATGGAAGGTGTGTATATGTTTCTAAAAGCCAGTATTCTGACATATTGCAGGGTTGCCGACTCTCCCGGAATGTCCAGGAGACTCCTGAAATTCGGGCAGTTCTCCCGGTATCCCGGGAGAGCCTGCAAATCTCCCACAAGGGACTTGAGACTACAGCCTCAAGTCCTGCCCCCCTGCCCACCAACACTAGTATCCTAGTGGTGCTAGTTACAAGGAGGGACTTGATGGCGCAATTTGCCCATCAAGCCCCATTCCCATCCCTATTAAAGCTAAAATTGGGTAATTAATAGTCAAGGGCTGGGCCTTACTGACACAATTTGCATAAATCGCATCATTAAGCCCTGCATGCATCTATGGCCCCCCCCCCGGGATCTCCTGGAGGGAAGCTGTTAAAAGTCGTCAACCCTGACATATAGGTATGAGCTAATAGAAACTGAGATCATTTAGGAATCTCTTTATTGTCATTTCTTGTATGCTAGGATATAAACAAGAAGGATGTCTCTGAATTGTGTGCACAATTTGTACATTGTATTACAAAATCCATGGCAAATGTATATGCAGTTGCCTAGTGCAAATAAATTGTGACGCTAAAGGTAAATATCTTTAAATTCATGTATATTTCCACCATCTCTGTGTAGGGTTAATTGAAGATTTTGTTTTCACTTTAATAAAAAAAAAATGGAGCCTTGCCTATCAATCAAATGTCTGGGAGAAGCGATTGTGCATCAACATCAAAACCATTAATGCATCAAGTTGATTGGATTAGAGAATCATTTATGGTGACATGATCAATAAATCACCTCCCATTTCCTACGCACTTGCAGTTTTCCTTCTCCATCATGTTTCACAGAAGGAATGATACAGAACCTTACCCAGTAACTAAAACACTCACTAGGTACCTATGGGAAAAACATCATTTATAGTCTTCTAATTATCCTAAGTGTACAGGTCTTAAAAAAAGTATTTCTTGTAGATTACTTAAGACCCATAAATAGAGATAAACCTTAATAAATAGTGCAAACTCACTTAAAGAAATCTAGTCTAGCATTTTATTCTAAAGACATTATAGATTACATCATTTAATTTATTAAGCACTTAAACTATACAGAACATTCTTGTATGCAGCACCAGTTACAGTATTGTCTGACTCAGTTGGCAACATCATCAAAGCATAAAGCATGGACATTATTTTGTTTTTATAACTCCAACATTTTCCTGTCACCTCAATTCCAATAACTGGCAATGGAAGCTCCAAATATATTCAAGTATGGCTTTAACTAACACAGTCCAGAGCAAATGAAAATTTGGACTAAACTTACTAACTTGCACACAGCTGTACACATGCAGGCACCCCATTACACATGTATACAGCAGACTGTTGGGGTTCAGCATCTCATAACTTCACACAATAGAATAAAGTATTATCAAGTATTATTCCTGCTTTCAATATTTAGTAAATATTTTAAAATAATACTTATTGACCTTAGAATCAGGCAGGTCAAGCAATTATGAAAGAAAATGTCATTTTATTTGTGTGACTCTTGTTTTGTGACAGAGATGAAGTTAAGAACCTCCTGTTTCTGGCATCTTATTAATTCTATTCTTTTTGAAGGCCCCTCAGGCAACTGCAAGAGAAATGGCACAAAACTTCAGCAGAATAATTACCTTAGTACATAAGCAGCTTGGTGATAATCAAGATTTTTATGCTACTGATGGAATCCGGTTGGATTGTTCACTTTTACAAAATACCGTGCTAGTTGTAGAATTACACAAGACTAACTACATTTACCTATCCAATTTTTATATCCAATTAACTACAATCGTCATTCTTTTTTTTTTTAACCCTTATATTTTTATTAACGTTTTGCAGTTTATAGCAACATAGGAATACAATAACTGGTAAACATATGTCAACGATAACCAGTAACCATAGGTATAAAGTGACAACAATATACACATATTAATTATAGTATAGAAAGAAAAAGAAAAAATGAAAATAAATTAATAGGGAAAAGATAAAAAAAAGAGCGGAGATGGGAAGGAAAGGAAGAGATGATTCAGTGATTATATTGAAAATGTACATTATAAGTACACAGCATACCAAAATTCTGTAAACATAGAAGTGTAAGATCTATAAAAATACAAAACAGTAGACAAGAAAAGCTATAATACCCACTAATTGCATGTCAGCATTTCAAGGGACTCTTGAGGCTCCAAGTCCTCAAAAGAGGATTGGGCACTTTCCTGAGAGATAAATTCACCCCATCTAAACTAATTCATTAGGGGAGATGTGATCATCAAGTGTCTTCATGGAGTAATAGAAGTTAATTTCAGTAACGACTTTCTCTAGGGTAGGCGGCAGAAGAGCTTTCCAATTTTGGACAATTGCTGCCTTAGCAGTAAACCAGAATACACCAGTTTTCAATAAAAACCTCAAAAGGGTAGAGATGAAATAGAGAAATCTCTGGTGGAAGGCTAAGGGTGGAGTTAGTTTGGTTACCTCTTGCCAGCATGGTTGGATTCCAGGGCATGCCCAAAACATATAAAAAATATCTGCCACTTCCCCACACTGCCTCCAATACTGTTTAGATTGGGCTGGCCATATTTTGTAGAGAAGCCAAAGTAGTAGTTTAAATTTTCTTTCTCCATGGTTCACACAATTAGACAGCTTATATGCACTATGAACTATGGTTCAGGAGGAACGTAGGTCCCCCCTACGTCTAATTGTTCCATAGTTGCACCAATGGAACAATTGCATGTAAGGAGGGAAGGGCAATGGTCCTATTGGAAACAATGCATTTTTCTCACACTTTCAAAGCCTGAATAATACCCCGATAGGGTGCCCTGGTGGGACATCAACGCCAGATATAGGCAGACATAAAAGCTTGCAGCTTATCAAAATACAGCATAGTTAAAAGGTAGGGAATCATGCAAATAAAAGTAGATTTTGGGAGCGTCTTCATTTTGAAGGCTGCAGCTCGCTTAAACCAGGATACCTCATGTTGCATTCAGCCATGATTGAGATCTGTAATCTAGGAAAATAATAGTCGGTAATTAACATAAAAGATTTTCAGAGCAGAAAATCTGGATACTTAAATAGGACAGGGCTTCCTGCTTCCAGTATGTAAACTGAGGTCATTGCAAAAAATCTGGTGAAAGATTTACAGGTAGGGCTTCCTTTTTAGTGGTATTAAGCAATGAAGTGATCCAGGAGAGAATGCAAGGGAGGGAGTTAATTCAGTAAAGTAAGCAAAAAACAAAACCAGGGATTGATGCAGATCTGCGTTTTATTATGAAAACCTCTTTCACATCCAATAAGAGAAGGATCCCCTGATCACCTTTCAAGTTAAGTAATTCAATAATATTAAGGACCCGTCTGGTCACATCAGAGGTCTGCCTATCTAACACAAACCCAACTTGGTCAGGATGAATCAAGTTTGGCAAGAAAGGGTTAATCCTGTTTGTCAACAGATTACCCACATTTTTTTTTTATTCATATTGAGTAGTGCTACAGGCCTATAGATTTGGCAAGCTGAGGTGTCCTCTCCCAGTTTAGGTATAGTGATTACTTGAGCTTCCAACATTTCAACCGGAAAAGCACCACCTTCTAAAACAGTAAAATAGATTAGGGGTCAATGCATCTACAAATTCAATGTAGAAGTGATTCATAAAAAATAGCTTTAATACCATTTTGGACTTTAAGGCATTTAAGGCGGAGGATCCACGGACAGCCAGTTACAAGCTATAATTACCTGTGCCAGTGTATATTAGGAGAATAGATATTTGTATGTAACCTTATCAATTGAATCCGCCAAGGTAAGACCAAATAAACAGATCTTAGGCAATGTGATAAGCAAAGTGCTTAGTGAATTTTCCCAAACCATCCTCCAAAATCCATAGACCTTGTGACAGGCCCAAAGTAGATGCCAGAAGTTACATGGCGAAACACCACATTTTGGGCAGGAGTCATCTGTGCGTCTCCCAGTGCGGTGTCAAATACACCTTATGTAAGATATAAAAATGGATTTGTTGAAAGCGTATGGAGGAAGTGGTGTGTCTAGTCGAAGCCAGTATTTCTGAAGAATATTTTTTTAGTGTGGAAAAAGTGTATCCTCATGTAGTTATCTCTTAACTGGGACAATCAATGATAAGATAGTTATCTGTGGCTTCAAGGAACATCTTACGGAACAGAGTAAGGACAGAGTAAGTATTTGAGCATATACAATAATTAAAAAATTATATAAATCTGGATTAACTTTATAAAGGTGTTTACTTCTAGTTTTCACATCAAAGTGAGCACAAGACTACTTGTCACATACTCAGTTCCCATAATCTAAGTTGCAGTCACATTCTATGTCTTTCCTTGAGTCACCAGTCACACAGAGGTTTCATCACTTAAGGGGAGATCCATGTTGCCACCTAAACAGAGGACCAGTGACAGCTGTAAGGATGAGGGTTCATTAACATGTAAACTCATAGCGGTCTCAGTGTAACAGTCAGCCCCACTATTGTGTTTAAATACCTCTTCCTGAGTCCCATTCAGGATGGGTATTATAGTGACACTCCAATCAATCCTGAGGAATCACTGCATGCTGAACTAGTGCTATGCTAAATCTCTTTCTTCCTCTCTATTTCTCTTTAAGTTAGATTATTGCACTTGTACTTTATGATGTTATTTTGCTGTTGTGTTTTCTCTTCTTCTGATTTATTGTAATTGGTTGTATCTGTTTTGTGTTTTGTATTTGACATTTATTTTTACCAACTTCAACATCCGCTCATTGGGGATTGATTCAGGAATACCCCTGATCTTCCATGTTCATCTTTTTGTGTTTAAGATCATACATCTCCTTTTGTAGGATGCCATACATGTCAATCAAGCTATTGTGTGAATTGGACAAGCATCCCCATCTTATTTTCCAGGCTATCAGTGAACTCACCAATATCATTAAAGCTTAAATGAATTGCCTGAAGAGCAGAGTTGAAGCTATATTCTCCAGAAGGGCCGCCAGCATTTGTTACATGGCTTTAACCATCAGAGAAGTTTCAGATTGTAATCCTCCGATTGGACCCCAGATCAGTCGGAGGATTAGGCCATAGTAACCAAGCTTATGAAACCTTGCAACTCCTTAGATTGAGAGCTGGAATTGTCTTGTGAAGAAGGAGAATCTGGGAAGCTGCACAGGAGATTGGAGAGGTGACGGCTTCACTCTTTTAGGAGGCATGGCAGGTATTTCCATAAGGTACTATGAAGGCAGAATAGTAAAAGCTTGTACAGTTGTGGGTGAGGCTAATAATGTAGCTTTGAACAATTGTATCTCTTGTATTGTATTCCTTATTTTTACAAATTTGTGTCGTGTATGTTAATTATTGTATTGTATATGTCATTTTTGTCTTCCTACAGCTGTGGACATCATGTGGCACTTATAAATAAATGTTAATAATAATAATAATAATAATAATAATATTAAGGATGAGATAGTTCGAAAAGAAATGGGAGAAATGGGAGAAAAAGATGGCCTCAATGATAGTAGCCATGTGCCGCAGGTCCCCAAAGGTGAGAGTTTTAGGTCTTCCAAGGTGATTCACCACAGAAGGACCAGGCAACTCTGTAGACCTAAAACGGTGAGGGTACAGGTCAGCCTCAGCGGAGGAAGCAAGCAGAGACGCCATGCAGCTCTGGCAGTCCAATCTGTAGTTGGTTCTTGCCACACACTGTATAATAATTGCTACAGCCCAATGTAAACAAATGTACAGTTCATTAAGATTAATTGGAGCACTTTGAAGCAATGAAAATTAATGATCTATAGGTTAAATAAATTATATAACTAAACATAAACCTGACCAATTTTATTTTTTATAACAGTTAATATGGAGGCAAGGTTCAGACAGCATTACTTTTTAAATCTCCTCTGCTTTTCTAAATTTATGTTTATAAACGGTAAATATAAATAATAAAACTAAACATTAAGGTCTAGTATTGGTGGAATGTATAGTATTTATTATTGTTTCCTATTTTCTGATATACCCTTGTTATCAAAACCTGCTCCCAATGGAATCCCCGCTACTGTAAATAACTCTCCTGTAATATAATCTTCTTGAGTTATTTATCATATATTTTTTTCAGTAATTAACATTTGTGTCTCACAACGCATGAGTTCAATTCCTGCACTAGGCTTTACCTGTGTGGAGTTTGTATGTCCTCCTCGTGTCTGCGTGGGTTTCCTCTGGGTGCATCCATTTCTTCCCACATGTCAAAAACATACTGGTCAGTCAATTGGCTGCTGACTAAATTATCCCTAGTGTATGTATGTAGATGTTGGGGAACTTAGATTGTAGCTCCAATAAGGCAGGGACTGATGTAAATGTGAAATTTTCTCTGTAAATGGTAACATAATCATATGGCGCTATATTAAAACCTGTTAATAAATAAATTAGATAAACATAGCAGAAATGTGACACTTGATGGTTTAGAATTAATCAGCAGATGGAGTCCAGATTATGTTTTGGCAGCAGTTGGCTTCTCACTCTTACCTTTTCTGTATCCTAATTTATATACTAATGCACAGTGATACTAACTTCTGTGGTTCATTGTTTTTGAGCAGACTATCGATTTATATCCATTTCTCTGGTCAATAAGTATACTATATATATCAAATCTTAGGGGCAAAAAAGTACTTTGGAAAAAAGTTCCCTGAAAAAAGGGACTATAGGTGATATTTTATACAGTCTAGTTCATAATTAATTACTGGACCAGATCCAAAGACAGCACAAGCATGGATCCGGTAGTGGACTCCTGCTGTATCCATGCATGTGAGCACTTATAAAACCAATCCACTGCTCGCATGGACATCTGACAGCAGGACTAAAAACTTCAGATCCGGTGAATATCGGAAGTCTGAATTGGTCGCCTCTAAAAATTCCTGCCTATAATGTAAATGTTAATATTAAACCTCTCTTACTTTCCAGTGCAACCCTACCAGTTAGAAGGTGTTGGTAGTGTCTAAAGTTGGTAGTCTGGATTTAGCATTCCAATCATGGTGCTCAGGTGCGTGTGCATACACAAAACACATAGGCAGACATTGGCAATTTGACTAATCGGAAAATCCTGCTGATAGCAGTTCAGATCTAATTTATTGACACAAGCCTTCTCATACTAATATTTAATGTAACTTTATTGATTTCATATTTTGTAGGGGTATAGAACCATAAAAGCAGGGATAAAAATAATATGTACACTATGAAATGTAAAATGATTTCAGTAAGACAAGGAAGAAAGAAAGGAGGTATGGTTTAATATCAACAGATATCAATGATCCCCAAAAGTGAGGTGGTCCTATTTTAGCACAGGAAGTAGGAAGTAGAACTGAATGGATAAAACAACCCCTATTAGATGGATTTAGGAATCCAAATACAAAATGAAGACTGTGTGCGGTTTTAGATTGAATAAGATGATGTTTGTTCTGCAATCGCAGAGAAACGTCTTTGAAACGTCTTTTAGGACACACTCACTTAAGTCATGACAAATGACCAGAAACATAAATAAGAAGGTGCAGCCCAAAGCCCACAAGAGATATATTTCATTACAATAATTTCTGCACTAAGGAGCGTTTCTATGAGGGACTGGTTTCCATGTAGAATACAAATTTTTCATAGCTATACACATACACA
>WWET01000190.1:320068-334551 GCA_011038615.1 Limnodynastes dumerilii | reverse complement strand
TATATACACACACACACACACACACACATATATATATATATATATACACACACATACACAGTACCAGTCAAAAGTTTAGACACTCCTTCGAATTCAATGGCTTTTATTTAAATGATTTTCTACATTGTAGATTAATACTGAAGACATCAAAACTATGAAAGACCACATATTGAATTATGTTGTCAACAAAAAAGTGTTAAACAATTCAAAAAGCGTTTTATATTTTAGATTCCTCAAAGTAGCCCCCTTTTACTTTGATGACAGCTTTGCACACTCTTGGCACTCTTGGCATTCTCTCAATTAGCTTCATGAGGAAGTCTCCTGGAATGGTTTTGAATTAACAGGTATGCCTTATCAAGAGTCAATCTGTGGAATGACTTTCCTTCTTAATGTGTTTGAGACCATCAGTTGTGTTGTGCAGAGGTAGGGTTAATACACAGTGGACACAAATAAAAAAAGATATCTGCAGCACTAAATAGATGCCAAACACATCTGCACCAATGTACTATAAAAGCAATAAATTTATTGTTCCATACTTCAAATTGAATAGAAAATAAATTAAGAAAAATAAAATATATAGTTATCAAGGATAAACTTAAGCATAAAAAAGTGTTTAAGCCGCTTTTTCTCACACAAGGACATTTATCTGTCTATTGTCTAAGTCTCTGTGATGGTTATAAAGATGTTAATTGTCCTGAAGGTAAAGCATGATGGAAAAAACCTTTTATCCAACAGATCTTTTGTGCAAATGAGAGTCAATGGGCCTGATCCAGTACTAGCGACGGCGGCTGTAGTCGTAATGCGCATGCGCCAGGCAGATGTTACCCGGCGTCACTATGGAAACGCCCGATCGTAGATTGGGCGTCCATAGTAGCGCCGTAGGGGACGTCCTCCAGCGTCCCTACGCTCACGTTAGTGCTGGTGCGCGGGGGGAGGTAAGTAAATGAGGGTGGGGGGGCGTGCTAAGCGGCCATACGCTCCTGTGCGAGCGTATGGCCCCTTCCTTACGCCGGCTGAAGTTAGGGTAGCCTTCAGCCGGCGTAAGGGAGAGTTAATACGCTCCTACAAGGGGGAGTGTCAGGCCAGAACAGCGATGTTACGCTGAGCACTACAGCGCTCAGTGTAACATCGTAGCTCTGGATCAGACCCCATGATCCTTAAAAATGGCATTAAACACAATTATCCACCATGTATAACCAGACCGTATAAATGGTATATAGTGTATATTGAATATAGCTTACCGGCTAGTGGGCGCGCCGGCTAGCTTCGGAGTCGGCTGTAATACTGCTGTCAATGGGCACGGTGGTTGGTATAGAAGGCAGGATCTCCACTAATGAAACTGGGGAATCAGCTGGTGTTATTACCGGAATGGCTCCGTTACTCCCAGCAGGGAGGTCCTTTCCGATGGAGTCTGGATTCAGAGGTATGATAACCCAATTCAGTTGTATAAAGATCTTTGTTTGTTGGAGAAATTACTATGAATAGTCCTGCTTGCTAGGTGCTTGTAGAAATGGCAGCTGTAGAAATAATAAAGGTCTGGTGATATCGTTGGCGGTGTGGAAGAACAACCTGACGCATTTCCTGGTAAGTATTACCACTTCATCAGAGATGCACCGTGGACACCCCTATTTGACTACTGTTGTAATCTATATTATGGCACGAACCACTCAACTCAGTAAAGAGAAACGACTATCCATCATTACTTTAAGACATGAAGGTCAGTCAATACGGAAAATTTCAAGAACTTTGAATGTATCCTCAAGTGCAGTTGCAAAAACCATCCAATGCTATGATGAAACTGGCTCTCATGAGGACTGCCCCAGGAAAGGAAGACCAAGAGTTACCTCTGCTGCAGAGGATAAGTTCATTATAGTTACCAGCCTCAGAAACCGGTACTTAACAGCACCTCAGATTAGAGTCCACATAAAGTCTTCAAAGAGATCAAGAAGCAGACAAATCTCAACACCAACTGTTCAGAGGAGACTGCGTGAATCAGGCCTTCATGGTCGAATTGGTGCGAAGAAGCCACTACTGAGGATGAACAAGAAGAGAATTGTTTAGGCCAAGAAACACAAGGGATGGACATTAGATCAGTGGAAATCTGTACTTTGGTCAGATGAGTCCAAATTTGAGATTTTTGGTTCCAAACGCTGTGTCTTTGTGATACGCAGAGAAAGTGAGCGGATGCTTTCTGCATGTGTGGTTCCCACTGTGAAGCATGGAGGAGGAGGTATGATGGTGTGGGGGTGCATTGCTGGGGATTTATTCAAAATTTAAGGAACACTTAACCAGCATGGCTACCACAGCATTCTGCAGCGCCATGCCATTCCATCTGGTTTGAGCTTACTGGGACCATCATTTGTTTTTCAAGAAGACAATGACCCCAAACACACCTCCAGGCTATGTAAGAGCTACTTGACCAAAAAGGAAAGTGATGGAGTGCTGCGTCAGATGACCTGGCCTCCACAATCACCCAACCTAAACCCAATTGAGATGGTTTGGGATGAGTTGGACCGCAGAGTGAAGGAAAAGCAACCAACAAATGCTCAGATCCTTGACAAAGGCCGAGTTGCGGCTGAAACGCGTTGGATTTTCTCCCAATTACACCATCCTGCTTCTGTTACCGGACCCTTCTGTTTTGCCTCCAGCCACCGCTGTTTTTACCCGGGTACACGGCGACTGCGAAAAACCGCTAAATAAGGAAATACCGCTAACACACGGGACTGTGTTTACTTCCATTCCATAGCAACCATCACGGACACTGTGCGATAAAAGGGGTGAGTTCTCTCTCTCTTTTTTCCTGAATGAACTCTAACGTTTACAATTAACAGAAAGCACTTTTCAACCTTGCAAATTACGGATTTTCTGACAAGCATTACTTAAAAGACTTTGTTTCTACACGTTTTTACTGTTTTTCTAAATAAAACACTTTTTTTACTGCAACATTGTCTCAGTCCTTTTCACTCCCACTAGAAGCACCCATGCTATAGCTGAGTCCTGTACTTTCCTTATTGCAAATGCTCAGCACCTCTGGAACTCCTCAAGACTGTTGGAAAACCATTCCAGGAGACTACCTCATGAAGCTGATTAAGACAATGCCAAGAGTTTGCAAAGCTGTCATCAAAGTAAAAGGGGGCTACTTTGAGGAAACTAAAATATAAAACATATTTTGATTTGTTTAACACTTTTTTTGTTGACAACATAACTCCATGTGTTCTTTCATAGTTTTGATGTGATCAGTATTAATCTACAACGTAGAAAATAATTTAAATAAACAAAAACCATTGAATGAGAAGGTGTTTCTAAACTTTTGACTGGTACTGTATATCTATACAGGGTGGGGGTATATAGGCTGGCTGGGCCACTCGGACCCATGTTGGGTACAGAGAATGCGGGGGTAAAAGACAGGACACAAGATGGCGGCTCCAGGCGGAAACTCTGACCACCACAGCACCGCCGGCCCTGTCACTGGACGGTTGATGGTTGGGGTCGTCGCTTAAAAAAAGTCTGTAAAGTACACAAGTACCAGCCAATGAATGGTTAAATGTGCCAAAAATAAATTCAGCATACTTACCCATTCATTAAGAAAACCTTCTAATTAGGGATATTTTCAAAATACAGACTGCAGAAAATGAGCTGTCTGTATTTCGGAAATATTTTCTTTACAAAGAACACTTTTGGCTGTCTGTATTTCGGAAACACCATTTTCTTTATGGATAACGTTTTCAGCTGTCTGTATTTCGGAAATATTATTTTCTTTATGGAGAATGCTTTCGGCTGTATTTCGGAAACATTAGCTTCTTTACAGAGAATGCATCCCACAAACTCTAAGGGCAGTTATCAATTAAAAATCTGAATGCATTCAGGAAAGAATAATGGGGATGCAAGGAGAAATCTGCTTTGAGCCAATGCTATTATAAACGGGAAACACGGCATAAATTGCACATCTATGTTTCTAAAGACTGCAGGAAGTGTTGGAGCTGAAGAACATTTATTTGAACTAAAATGTGTTGACAAATAATACCACATTACAAAATGTAAACCACTTTTTGTTGAAAAACAGCCAAAAGGTCAGAGATAGGACATTGCCTCCTGGTCACACGCAGACACCGTGGGGAAAACCTACTGTGATTAACCCAAACCCATTTTGTTTGATAACGGTTTTGTTTAAAGACCCCTCTGTGTTAAGCTCTCTGTGATACAATGATTTATTCATACAAATCAGGAGATGCTAAACATGCTGTTCACGGGAGGTTATTTTTACAGCAGCTCATGTAAAACTTGAATGCAAACAACCAGCTAGTAATGGTTTTATTATTCCCCTAATAAAACCTAACATTTCTTAAGTGGTCATAGATATCTGCTATAATGATTTTTGCCAAAAAGCCAGTTACTTCAGGGTGACTTCCAGGGGCTTTATAGGAAAGGGTTACTTAGAATGTATGGTAATGGATTAGAATATGTAAACAAAAGAGAGAAAAAAATAATATAATAATTTTATCCCAAAAAAAGTAATTAGAAAGTTCCACTGCAGATCCGCCACCGACTTGGCTGCGAGGAGGGGATATAGTGTAGCAGGGTAATCTTAGCGTTAGGCTGTGGGTAGGGGTGGATGAGAGAAGGGGAGTCTTAGGGTTAGGCTGTAGGGAGGGGTTGAAGCCCAGAAGGGGAGACCTGGGGTTAGGCTGCAGGGAGGAGATGGAGCTAGAACGGGAGTCTTAGGGTTAGGCTGTGTGGAGGGGGATGGAGCCTAGAAGGAGAGACTGAGGGTTAGGCTATAGGAAGGGGATGAATCAGAGAAGGGGAAGGTTAGGGTCAGGTCGCAGGGAAGAGAAAATATACATGCCAGTCGGCACTACAGATTCTTGCTGGGGATCTTCAATTCAGTGTCTTTGATGAGGCTTAAATGTGCTATAGAAAATAACCAGCAAGGCAATAGAAAACAAATCCCTTGCCGGGAGCTGTGTGCAGCCCATCACACTGTCAAGGCAGGCCCGGGCCCTGGAATTTCCTGAGACAATCCTGCGGTGTGAAAGGAATGATCTGCCTCCACGGCAATATCCTGGGTTGTAAGACCTGGGATATTGCCGGGGTGCAGATGTGAAAGGGGTATTAAAGTGCTAAATACCCAAGGATACACTGTGCAATGTTATAATTAAACAAAATTTCTGCTGACCTTGTCTTTGCTATAAAACAAACTGGCATATGTATACAATATCTTTGACTACATTTTGTATTCGGAACAAGCAAAACAATAATAGAGGGCCTGCATCTGAACAATATTTGGTTGCATTAGAGCGTAGACACTAAACACCACCATCCGGTGGTGGGGTTATTACTCTCTGTAGAAATAATCAACCCAGATGTATTAATAACACTATGATATATTATACATTACTGCGGTCTACCTTTTAACACTGTAGAGTTGGAGCAGGAGCAATCAGGATTGATGTTATGTGTCACCTGTGGTGCTCAAATCCTAGATATTGCACGGATAATTTGTTATTACTTTTAATACATAAACAAGTATTTGCTATAAATGTCAATGAAAACAAAATAACAAAAAAATGGCAAAGGCTGTTTTTATTTATTCAGTAACAGTGTTTGAAAGACAAAAAACAAAATCACAGAACACTATGTTATTACCTTACAGAAATTTTTATTATTCATCAAGGCGGGTTATTAAGAACCGTCATATTCTGCAGTGTAAATTTTCACAAAATCAGCAGCATGTCAAGTTTGGCAGCCAAGTGAATGTTGTAAATGCTTGCATATATAAACCATGTATACTGCAGATCATCAACACTATATCCACTGGCAAGATTGTACAGAGATGGGCGGGCACCTATAGGGGCAGCTGCTTTTGTCAACTGACATCTAATATGAAAGTTTGCCAGCAAGTAGCTAAATATTGTGAGAAATATTATCAGTTACAGCGTCATCTTTATTTTACCCCTCTTTTGTGGTTCCGAACGCAGGAACTGGATAATGCAGTGGCAGCAGCTACACACCCATAAATACATATTATAGATATTCAGTGGTTGGTGTGGCAGATTTAGGATTTTGTCCCTGTAAATAATCTAATAAAATAATAATTATGAACTCTGAAATATAAGAAAAATCAATGAAAAAAAAAATATTCCAGCATAATACATCTTTAAAACTAAACATTAGAAACACAGCCCTATTGAAAAGCATAAAGGACTAAAATGCACTGATATATACACTGGTTATACTAGTCCATTTGATAACCCAACAGCTGTTTAAACAGATTATTGTAAGGAAAAGAGCAAAATAATAGTTTTCCTTAGTGGATACTAAAGTCTTTTGCCAGAATGCTTCAGGACTGCACACTGTTGTATATAAATGTATACAAATTTGTTTCTGGCCTTGCGCTAGAAGATTTCTTGCATACATCAATATAATAATTCAACAGCAACTTGTAAATTTCACCTGAAACCAAAAGAAAAAAAAAAGTCAGCTGCAAGATTAAACTTTACGCACAAAGTTATGTGAAAATGATAGGTTCAATATAGAAATGAAATATGATGACCGACATGTATATACTCACCAACTGTTTTGTTATTCTTAATAAGAAAGCTGTACATTTTGTAGACGTCTTGCATTAACTTCTTGTCCCCAAACGTACAATACACAACATCTCGTCCAGTTTCTGCAGCTGCCAAAAGCTGTAATAAGGCTGTAAATGACATGACAAAAATAAAAACAATCAGCGTGTAGGAGATATTGCCATGTAAATCTGCAAACACAATCAAAACATCATTTAGTAAACTGTAATATAAGAAGGACACACTTGTGAGAGTTAAGCTGGGTTCATACTATGCCATGTCGGGTATTTAGCTTATCTGCTTATAGTGTACAGTATATTGTTTTTGTACAACTATATACCTTATATTTCAGTTTAGGAAATATTAACAATTAGGCCCCGCCAAGTCATTTGTGGGCTGAAAATTGCATTTAGAGGGATATCGGATGCATTCTGTAAATAGTAATAAAACAAAATAGAATAAAATGGTAAATAAGCTATAAACATACTTTGCTGACCATCTATCGGTTTTGGAAATATTGCAATTGTGGTTGAACTCAGAAAATTTTGTATAACTTTTATGCTGCTCATCTGACTCTCAAAAGAGAAAAAAAAAAAAGGTTTACCCTTGTTACAGAAAAAGAAAGCAGTATTTATTGTGTTGAACAAATAAAAGGAGAAAAATAAATATAAGAGGGAAAAATCAATTCATTACCACAAGGAAAGAAAGTGTGACCTGTCCAAGAAAAGTGCAAGACAGTTCATAGTGAGGGGAAAAAAAAAAAAAAAAGTGTACAGCCTTTGACTAACAATGACAGATACAATATGCCAATAGTTCTATAAATTAATGGTATGCATAAAGGTTACGAAAGCAGCCTATTCACAAATCTATGTTCCTTTGCAAGATCATCCATAATAAAAGAAATCTGAAAAATACTAACAATTTGTCTATTTCGGAATGTCACCCATTGTCTTTCTCCATCTGGCTTAGGAGGTTGCTATGTCTATGGTTAAGATTTTTCTTTTTTACGATGATGTTTTACTATACAGTAGATTAATGTCGCTATCATTCTACAATTAAATGCAAAGGTGTCTGTTGAATGCTTAAGTGAAAGCCATATTGAGATCTTTTTCCAAAGATTGCAACATAAATTTCAAGGTTGCATTAAAATCACTGTCCGTAACTTGATCTGTTTTGTCTACACTTCATTAGTTTGAGGTCCCCTCTACAAGATGTCACTACATTCTGTAATAATCTATATACAACTTCCCCAGGATGGCTTGTTGAACAGCTTTTACCTGAAGGGCAAATCAATCATCAGTTTTGTTTCTCTAAGCAAGCGAGTGATTTACAGCCTTGTATTGTAAATGGTTTTTTTTAGAGAAAGAAGGCTCTTATTCCTATATATCTTTGTGGAAATTCAACCAAATATGCACAAATATTGTGTGTCTGTAATGTCAAATACACATGCAGACAGTTACATATCAGCTACACACATCAGAAGTCCATCAGCCTCCAAAGCTTTCAAACAATATTCACTAAAGCCTGCAACTTCTTCATTCTCTTAGTCCACCCTGTTTTAGCCTATATCATTCTGTGTTCCTCCTGCCCTCAGATTGTAAATTCCTGGCTGGAAGAGCTCCATCTACTCGAGACAGATTAAATGCTCCTACTCAAATGTAAAATGCTCCTACTCAAATGTACTTGTCATATGCAGAGTATTTACATATGGAAGGACCAGGTAAGAATAAAGATCAATAACCTAGTTTACTCCTATTCAGAATTGTTACTGTCAACATAGCAAAAAAACTTCACATCTCAGAGTTAAACAATGTGTTTAAGCAATTTCTAACAGCTTGTGAGTAAGATAAATCACTGATCAACCTTCTCCCCCCCCCAAGATTGATATGTAATAATTGCTTAAACAGAAGTTGAAAGACACTATTTAACCAGCTATTAATTTAGCTAAACATCATCAGCTTCATTTATAATCCCAATTGCAATGAAACTGAATGGGCATAAAAAGACTTGACTGCAAATTATCTTTGTCATTTTATGTGGTAACTTTGTAAATTATATTTATATTAAGACATTTATATGCTGTATTTTTTGGGCAAAATAAATGTACCCTTCCTATCTCCTTCTCCTTGAACTGCAGATTAAAGGCAGATGATTTTACTAAATGTTACTAAATGTGGCAAGAGAATAGTGTACTTGGGAGGATATTGCATGATGATGATGATGATGGTCTGGTATAATTACTCTATTCACCGGTACATAAAGGATATTGCATGTATTTATATCCATCTTATCAATTAGCTATAATTTATTGTTTTTGTAATTTATCTATACAATTTTAGTACTATGTATACCTACGCATATTTATCTTTCTACGCAGCAGTAACAAATTATTTTTAAAGTAGCTTACTATTCAAATTAGTGACAAATAAGATTTGGATTATTTTATACCAGTAAAATGATTGGTTAATCTAACTCAAGTAGCCGAACCCAAAAAAACCCCACAAAAAATAACGGACATGGTGCTGCTTACAGATGAGGGCAAATACAAGGTAAAAAAAAAATACACAAATCTGTTTCACTTGTAGCTCTAGTATTTTACATTTTATTTTCTAATAAGTTTAAGAAAACAAATAGAAAATATTAGTAAATAACATGAACAATGTGGTATATAGCCAGAAAAACCTTGCTATGGGGAAAAAAAACCATAAAAAAGTAAAACATGAAACAAATCTTCTCACACACTAGATTTTATTTAATTAATACAAATAAATAGTAATTATAGAACACCAGTGGATCTTAATATACAGTGACAGGGTCTCCATTTTAATACATAAACCCCATAATGTTATGTCAACAGCATTCTAGAAACAGAATAAAGTATCCCCAGTAGACACTGAAATCATGCCTGTGGCATCTATTTATGACCTCTTCTGTGTTTGAACCCATGACCTTATTGACTGTTCTTAGCTATAGTGAAGCCTACTGACACATATATGTCATAACTTAAAATGTATGTCCAACCCTTGAAAAGCAAATTGCATTACAAATATGCACACAACTAGATTGTACTCCGTTTTGTGTCATTTTATTTTCATGACAAACCTCCCTTAATCCATCTATTGCTTAATCAACCTCTAAGCACATCATCATCAATCTCATTAAGGGAAGACTATGGTGGGTAACATGCGTTTTGAAAACACAAATATTTTTGTCTGTAGTCAAGTTTAAAGTGACTTCCTGTTTTGTGAGATAAGAGTACAAATTCATTTGCATTATGTGTAAATGAGCTATTGAAGGACAGTTCATGTGTGTAACAGAATCTCCATATTTTAGAGGGGATATAAAAACTAGCAACAAGTTGTCTGATTCGTAACAACCACAAAAAAAAAAAAAGACAATGAAAATGCAAAAGAAATATAGGCCTGGATTCAGACTTCAGTGAGTCTTTTCCATGTGGCAAGATCGTATGTTACAATTTCTATAATCTGCACATGCATCCGTGTGTCCCAATCAGTACGCAATTAGCGCTATCCAGACTTCCAACCGATTATTGTTCCTGCAAGGGGGGTCGGATTTTACTTACAGAACTTGGACATAGATGGGATAGTGGATCGCTGTGCATACTGTGATTGGACTTCCTAGTACAGTAGAATCAGATCTTTGGATCTGGTCCAGAGACAATATCTTAAAATACATTTAAGACATAAACAGGGGCTTGTCTTCTGCACAGTTACAGGTTATGCACATGCTTATTCACACTGAACAATAAGAAAAGAGTAACCCATCTTCCTGAAAAAAACAAACATTAAAACAACAAACAAACAAACAACAGAGATCCAATGAATGGATTTAGATATACATTTTTTCCCATTGCTCAGGATCATGCTAATTATCTTGACAGGATATCTCTTTTAGGTTTAATAGGGCACCTTTTTATCATCATAATTTTGATGATCTATTTCTTGCATAAAAACCTCTATCTATTGGAAAGAAGATTGCAGTAATTATAGGAAACGTTCTACACCTGTGAAAATTACACTGAAATTGTAAAATTTTAACAAACATATCAGCAGTTTGTTTATTACTCACCTTTTAACCTAGGATCCCCTCCAAATGCGCCACAACCCCAGTTTCCTGTTGCAACTGCCGACAGATCCTCTGGTAGAAGTCCCTCACGGAAAAATCCACAGTAGGCCTAATGCAAGTAAAAAAGAAATATCGACTGTATAACGCAAACTCTATTGGTAAAGTTGTAAAGACAAGTTATAAAGCCGATCCCTTTTCATGCACACCTGCCACAAAAGACGTAGGATAAAAAAAAAGAATTTAAGTGTAAATATCTTAAAAAGGGATATTTGCTTTGTAAGGTTTTTATTTATTAACTATATCTAAATTAAAAGTGAAAAAAAAAAAAAAAAGCGTGGCTGTTGTACATTTGTTAATAGTAGCACTCGTTTTCTTTGGGAGCCGAACCTCTCTCCAATATGGCTGCAGCATGCTTTTTAAATAGAGGAATTATCTTACCGCAGACAGCTATAGGCAGTGTTTAATAGTCGTCTCGGCTGTAACTTTCCCATCTATATACAGACTTGTGCACATTTCATATATTTGAAAGGAAGCATGGCCTGTTTTCATTAGCTGAAAAAGGTGGCTGCTTAGAAACCAGTTTTCTATGCCCCATGAAATGACAGTGTTTTGCGGAATGTATGCCAAGAACTATTAAGCAAGCTAAAATTATTTAATTTAATAAAGATAAATGCCTGATATACAATTCTTAAATCATTACAATAGTTACTTTGTCAGTTAGCTGATTAGTGATTTTGGGTAAATCCTCCGTAGAGATTAACATCAGCAGCTTTCTGACAACACCTAATGAAGGTATAGGACTTCCTTATTGACTGCCTTTCTATTGAAGAAATGTGTAGTCAGTGTGGTCAGTTCTGACAACGAACATGAATTAATGATTTTAACATTAGTTCTTGTGTCAGTGTCATTGCATGTAACAATTAAACAGGAAACATTCAATTACGGTTTTGGCATTTCTAATATATACCACACATGATGATGGTGGGCAAAGCAAGAAGATTGTTCACAATGATAAAAGAATTTGCACTTTCAGGAAAAGGTCTCCGCTCACTCAAATAATTGTGTTACAACAAAAAAAATAAAAAAATGCAGTCTTGTAAACTCAGAACGGTGCGAAACCTATCCATTCTCAAACCAATCCTGGTCAGAATAAAGACCCTGGTGCTGACTAAGTATAGAATTTGTTCAGATGACTGAGCTCTCCTAGACTTGAAATGTAGTCACTGTTAGGAAAACTGCTATGCCAATTAAGCTGTCACCAGCTCTCTTAAAATGGATAAGTTGCCTGTGTGCCTATTTTTTTTTCTTTTGCCATTTCTTTTTAGGACTATTTTTGGATGATTGATATGTTGTTATTAAAGGCATGCAAGATCTCAAAACAAAATTTATCTTAACCAAAGCAATAGCTAGAAAATGGAAATTTACTTCCCACGCAGAGTTGCTGACTGATTAGAAGGGGCTTTCTACATTTTACACAGACTAATATTTTACCTGCAGAAAGGAGTAATGAAAATCAATGTTTAAACGCTGCACACAACACAGTTAGATGACTGATTAAATGGAGTCCTTGCAACACCGTCATAAAAGTAGAAGCAGAGGAATGCCCTAGGGTGCAACAATGCATATTTCAAGCCTCAGAAAAAAAATGTAAATAGTAATTAAGGACCATGGGATGTGGACAAAATCATTCACTCTATCCCCGAGTACAACAACAAATTTAGAATAGATTTCACAATAATGTTATACAAGGGATGCTATTAATATCTTATAAAGTGAAAATGTCACCAAGTGTGGTGATGTATCTGAAAAACAAGTTCAGACATGGAAATAAACATAGGATTAGACCGCCTCATGAAGTTTACTTTAAAATAATACTGTACATGTGGTCTATTATGTAAATGAAGCATCTATAATACATCGTTTATGTACTGTATGTCTGTGTGGCTTTGTTAGATTCGTTAGGCTTAAGGAAGGGAAATATAGGTATGGCCCAAGGATGGCTGCAAGGACAGTAATATTTCTTTTATGTGAGTAGGTAAGGAGCAGCAGGAAGTCAGCAGAGGTACATGAAAACAATATGATTACTTCATACAAAGCTGTAAGAAAGTGTGAATGTAGTAATAAACTGATGAGGTAAGGTCATGCAGGATATTTTTTGTAGATGAATTTCATGAAAGAGAACCAAATGTCTATCAGGAATTGACAAACTACATATCAGAAATGTGATCTTCTCACAGAGGAGGAGGCATGGTAAGGACATATTAATACGACCCATATTTGCAGGATTTCCCACCTTAGCTTCTTGTGTCTGCAGCCATTGAACACACTGGCCTACATTTAGTGGGAACATCCATTGATGTTCCCTTTCTGATATTTAGTATATAAATTGACAAAGTCATGATATCCCCATTAGCAATGTACTCCTGGGGCCAGATTTACTAAGCTGTGGGAAAGAAATAGTGGAGATGTTGCCCATAGCAACCAATCAGATTCTAGATGACATTTTCTAGTATGTAATAAGAAAGTGAGAGCTAGAATTTGATTTGTTGCTATGGGCAACATCTCCACTTCTCCTTTTCAGCAGCTTAATAAATCTAGCCCCTGGCTCTTACATTCCCAGAGCTCTTTAGGTTACGTAGGGAACTTATGGCTTATGTTCTGACAGTATAGGCAAATAACATTCAGGCGAGGAAATGGTGGGAAAAAACCTCTTAACTTTTGCTAAAGTTGCCGTCATAGGTTAAATGACCTCGACTGGACAACCTGCATTACAGAGTACATTTCTCACTCCATGCATGCAGTCCTTGGCTATATTTAATGAGCAGTCCCTCAGCTGCACTACCTCTTTCTGGAACTGAAGCCACTGTAAGATACATGCACAACGTTGACAAACCTAATCACTCTTCAGTGTGATGGGTGATTAATGGCCCAGTACTAGCAAAGAAAGTACTAGTTACATACCTCCCTAAACAATAAAACATTATGACTTATAGCTTTATCTCTCACTTGTTCCTTAATTCACTGTCGCTTTCTCCTCCTTTTACAATTCAGACTAAAAGACCACCACTTATTTACATGGTTTTATGTTGTTTTTGTGACTATATAAATAAATGCAGAGAGGTGAAAAACAATAAAACAATGTTTACATTATGCAATCATTAGCAGCTGTGATAAAACTTGTGGCTTTATTTTATGAATATAAAAATAATTATTATTAATATAAAAATAAATAAAATTTACAATAAGCAAAAAAGTGATGGTCAAGATGATATTTCACCATACAAGCATATTAACTCATAGCAACCATTTATATTAAGTAAGTGTTTGTAAAAACAGGACACAATTGTAAAATCTCTTGCCTTGTTCAGTTCCCTCTTTAACTTGTCTGGAGAAAACTGCTCAAGGTAATGTCGGAAGTGAAACGCATCAATTGCAACAATTTCGGTTGTTCGTCTCTGCCAATTGTCCCTATGCAAGAGAAGAGGAGTTACACACAGGTCAGGAGCACAGCATAAACAATTGTTCTGTATGTGGCAAACACAACCATACGTCAAACATACCTATTGTGGTTTAGTTGTATTGTTTTTATTTTTTGTTTAAATATTTGCAGCAAATAATAGTCTAATTGTACACAAATCCTTATTTCAAATAAAATGTGACCTTAATCACTATGGACCAAATCCTAAATTCCATAGGACAGGTGAATTCTGCTTCTAATTGCAGTATTCAACTGCTCTTCTGGCGCACAAATACTTAGTTCTGTATGTCTGGAGGTCCATCATGGCGGTGCATCCCCTCCACCTTCTTAAACTCGGTAAGGATGTTTTG
>WWET01000190.1:309029-320021 GCA_011038615.1 Limnodynastes dumerilii | reverse complement strand
AAAATTAAATTATACAGCAGTGGTGTGTTTTATGTTTTATGTACGGATCAGCTGTCGTACAGGCCACTGATCCGCAGTAGAGAGGGGATTGCAATAAACCAACGTTGGTCTGAATCCGCTCCGATGTCTCATAAAACATCAATTATTATTATTATTAACAACAACAACAACAACGGTTATTTATATGGCGCCACAAAATGTCTGTAGCACTTCATTAGACGTTCACATCAGCCCCTGCCCCTATAGGAGCTACATACTAAGGTCCCTTACACATACATATAAACACACACATCTAGAAATGTATGAAATTTTCCACTAACTATGGGGTGGACCCAGACATAAGTCATGCGATTAGATCCCTGAGCAAAAGATTTGGATCTGCTAGTACTGGGTTGCACTACAAGGACATACAGGCTTTTGCATTGTACCCCTCGACCAGCTGATGAGTTCCAAAAACAGCATCAAGCACAATGAAAGTAGTATATAAATCTGTATGGGTATGCAGAGAGAGAAAAGTCTATGCTGTAAAATGACTAAAATGCAACTCCCACATGAACTCAGTACAGCCCTCTTGTTGAAAGTGATTGGTAAAAATTGGGTCAGAATGTTTCAATTAAAAACTGGCTGCAACACAGCTAAAAGGCATGAAAGCTGAGAAAAATTCAGAAGGCTGGATCCAACCCTATATTGTTTCATTTGTGGAATTCCAATTTTACCCTAAAACTGAAACGAACATTAGTTGGGAGATAAATAAATGATTTAATCCACACCAATAAACGCAAAGAGAAGCTTTAACAATTGTATAAAAAATATTCCTGCCATCTAAATGTCGTCCACATGAAACTAACTTCTTGGGCCAGATTTACTAAGCTGCGAGTTTGGAAAAGTAGAGATGTTGCCTATAGCAACCAGATTCTAGCTCTCACTTTCCTATTACATAATAGAGAATGTCAGCTACAATCTGATCTCCACTTTTCCAAACACACAGCTTAGTAAATCTGACCCCTTGAGTGAAAAAGCTTTTCCAGTGTCCCAGAAAATGTTCCTAAGGTAATGCACCAGAAGTACGGTAATATTCAATGAAATGTTATTCCGAACATGAGGCACAAATATAAAAACACTTTTTTAAAACCTACGGAGGAGCTTTATCTTCATGAGCACGATCCCATTTGTAGGTTTCAGCATAGCCTTTATATTCACTGTACTGCTCTGCACCTAAACATAAACAAAAAAAAGTCATACCTTAAAAAAAAAAAAATTTTTTTAAAGCAACCAAATGCAAACCAGAAGCATAAATCAAGAAACTGTTTGTCAACTCAATTTTGAGGTGGATATCCCAAAGAAATTAGGAATAAATTCTTATAGCAACAAATGAGACTGTAGCTATAATTTAACTTGCACATTTCATTCAACTTGTAGTTAAGGGTGATATTTATTTAAAGGGTTTTTCCTTTTTTTTTTTTTTTTTTTTTTTAATTAACCTGTTTCAAGAAAGAGCTAGTAACATATGGCTGTAAACCCAGTGGAAAATCTTTCAGCGGGTCCTGTAAACCAGGTGACTTTAAACATCACATCTTAAGTAACAATATTATGGGGTACAAAAGAAAATTGATGACAATAAGTGCTGGAAAAACAGTTTAGTGTAAAAAATTAATGATACAGTTTAAAAAAATGAAGCTTAATATTCTTGACTTGGTAAGCAGACACTAAAGGATTTTTTTTTATTACTCACAGTAAAATCCATGAGTTCATTTGGGGATACTGAAAGACATTTGGGGTATAGTAGGTGGTCCTGGGAGTCAAGGCACTCCAACCTTGAAAGTGTTAAACTAGAAACTCCTCTCCTACAATGCCCCTCCCCTTTATCTTTATGGGAGACTTGGTAGCGGACTCAGGAGTGGAGGAAGCCCGTAGGCTATCCACACCTATGGAAACATCCCTAAGTCCGCTACCAAGTTTCCCATAAAGATAAATAGGAGGGGAGGGGCATAGAAGAGGAGGAGTATCCAGTCTGTATCCACTTTCAAGGATAAAGTGCCCAATAGGATGTCAGAGAAAATGATGGTAACATATGAATACTTTATAGGAAAGCCAGTCCTTATATGTATATTAGTAATTTTAGAGCATTAAAACACAATTGGTGATTTTCTGCAAACACTACATAATTAATATTAACAAAAACAGTGGTGGTTTTTATAGTCAACCTACAATAGATATGTACATTAATTAGCTTGGAAGCCTAGTCCTTTAATGGACAAGACAGTTACCAGAGATCCTGCTCAGACATCTTGCGACTGCAGTCTTAAAATACTGACTTCTGCAATAACCATTACCAAGTGGAGAGTAAGCAGATGCAGCAAAAATCACAGCAAATTAAATTTCTTTCTAATTTCTCAAGCTCTTGTGAAAATTAAAGATGCATAGTTACATCCATTAGACTTGAGTCACGAAGCCTCTGTCATAAGGAATGTAATTTATCGGGAAGAAAAAGTGGCATAAGGAAAGGACTGGCCAGAGAAGGGAGATGGAAGCCAGCCAGCCACATAATAAAGATGATGAAATGGCCATTTCCATTAATGACTCGGAACATTGTATTCATTAACAAAGCACTCTAATAAACTAAAGTGAATTTAAAAAACTACTTCAGACAGGCACAAAAATCACATCAAAAATATTTTTACTTTAAAATTACAACAGGCACTATTTTAGTTATGTAATCCAATGATAAATGATCATTTATTTTTTAAACTGGGTTTGAACACTTATATAGCCTAGATACTTTTGACATGATTATCAATATTCTATCTATTTAAGTGTATCTGGGGAACAGTAAGTTTTAAGACAATCTATTTCTCAAAAATAAATCAACATTTTGGTGAGCAAATCACTACTATCCTGCCTTGCCATCACCTAACGCTGGCAGTATAACAAACACATCTGTTCAGCCTCAAAACATTCAGAAATCATATATATTTTCTTATTATGCTGGTCACACTCATGCATGCAGTCTACAAAGGGAGAACACTGGGTCCCCGTGCGTGATACCTTTCCAGGAGGGGTATGTTTATTGATGCACGAAAATGGCTATTAAACTATTAGTCCTTTAAGCAACAGTAGGGATAAAAAATGTGCAAAGAGCTAATAAGAAATCAAAAACACCAATTTTAATTGCTTCTAATTAAGTAATTTGTTCATTAAAAGAAAAAAAAAGTAGTTCCTGAATACATGCATTTAAAATAAATGTTATACATGCACTGATATAGGTAAAATACTATGCTATTTGTTTACTAAGCTGACATCAATAACTGCGAATGGATTTTCCTTGATGGGCACTACATCAATTCATTAAAAACGGACCTGTGATTATGAGACATTCATTGGTATCCAACTCTTCTGTAAAGAGGCGTGATACTATCAGCTCAGGATTGATGATGAAGCGAATTTCTTCCTGGACTAGACCCGAGCTGGTCACACCGCCACCAACATAGCGGTTGGCAAAATCCACCTATTCACAGAAAATCATTACTTCAAAGATACTCCAAATAAGCACAAGATCTATGGTGATAAATGATGCCTAAATCGTTCATTCTTGAATTAAGAAAACTGACCTGATTTGCATATGTAATTCTCTTTTACTTTTACATTTGGGGCCAGATTTACTAAGCTGTGGGCTTGGAAAAGTTACCCATAGCAGCCAATGAGATTCTAGCTCTCACTTTTCGATTACATAATAAAGAATGTCAGCTAGAATATGATTGGTTGCTATGGGCAACATCTCCACTTTTCCAAACCCGCAGCTTAATAAATCTGGCCCTTGGAGTTTAGAACAATCAAGTTATATATTAAGATGTGCGTTGACTTCATATTATTTTTGATACAAACAGATTTCAATTTTGGCATTATAAATGTAAATCAGAATGTGTATGGCAATAAAAAAAAATTATTAAGCTCTTAAAACACCAAATGCCTTCTATGTTTCACTTTGCTTTAATCTGTTTTGATCACAGTGAGTTGCAAGTGTTTATCAATGTATAATTATCAGTAAGCACAGTGGTGTCTGCCATCCTAATCTATAAACCAAGAAGCCTCATCAGAATCTGGTTTACAGCGGTTTCTGCAATTCTTCATGAACAATATGCGCTTTCTAAATGACCTCTGCCATACTATTCAGAGGTTATATTTCACAATATACTAGTAGAGTTGTTGAACATACAAGGGCTGATAAAGTAGTTGATGTAATGAATATGATGTGACGTCCATTTGTATTTTAAAGCCAACCCTGAATCAACCCAAAAAAATTGGATTAATTTAGAGCAAAAAATTAGATCTTGTTTTTACTTTCTTGAAACATTGGCCTAACAATGTCCTTCTGCATCTTCTGTATGTATTATAATGCAATACAAGTTTGTTTGTTTGCTGGCAAATATCTTCCACAGCTCTCAAGGTAAAGCTGCCAAATATTATATAGTTATTTAGTATCAAAAATGTAAACTATTAGACCATGCATAGACCCACTATTAACAAACCCACGAGTTTGGCCAGAAAGGGAGCAGAGCTTATTTTTAATAATACTTCATAATGCTAACATTGGATCCCATGAGATTATAAGCCTATGGAAAAGAGGGTGTGGCATAAACAAAAAAAGTCAGTTGTTGCCAGAGTTTGGCTGTAACGGGGTGAAACTTATTTTGAATGATGGGTTTATATACCATAAGATATACTAGTGATTTGGGGTCCCAGTCGAACCTCCAGTTGGTGTACACTTGGTATAACTTTGACACAGGCAGCCTGTTCTGGGCTTTCCACTGGGTGGATTTGGATGACAACATATAGGAGGGACTGTCACAAAAGGGGCAGGGTTTATGAAAATATGGTTGAAACTATAAGGTCAGATGGTCAGTTTGGATGTTAAATGATGTTATTATGAATATAAAAGTGAGTTTAAAACTGAACAGAAAGGCAACCTTGGGATTAGGGCTTTTAGCGACCCCTCAATAACAGAAACCACACTGGACACTTTATGGGTGTGTTGGAAGAGCTGCTACTGCTATTGATTTTTAAAATGTTGATAATTACATTCAACTTATTGATAACTTAAAGATTTAAACCCAGGTACTCCAGCTAGTTACTAATTAATATGAAAAGACGATCTTATATCTTCTAATATGGAAAAAAAAATAGTTTAGTAGATATATCTACATAAAGTAAAGTAAAATAAATGGTACATTAGAAAGGCGGCCAGGCAGCTTGTTTGGAGGTAGCAGCATCCAGCAGTACTTGTATTTTAACTAGGAGCAATAGCAGATGGTGGAGATGGTGTTCCTTTTTTCTATGATGTGATAATGTAATTTAGTGACATTGGACCGGATTCCCACTGCTCTGCTTTAGTGACATTGGACCGGATTCAGAAGCTCTGGCTTCTTAGGAGTGTATTTTTAAGAATGTACCTACTGCGCATGCGCAGTAGGTCATTTACTCAATTTACGTACCAATTAAATACGTAGATTACCTCCGTGCGGTCTTTAAAGAGAATAGTTTAGTAAGAAAGAGGCGTGGTTATGCTGCCTCGGGGTGGATTCAGTTAGAAGTGGGAGGGGTGAGGGATTTACATGAGGCGAGGAAGGAGGCATTCTCCGTTCTTAAGAAGGAAACTACGCACGGAGAATGCCTCCTTCCTCGCCTCATGTAAAGGGGCTGCACAAGTGAGTTAGAAGCGGATCTATTTACACCTAACTCACTCTTAGTTGTGAAGACGGTCCATTATTATTGTGAAAAAGAATAAGCAAATAAACTAGGAGGGATTATTGTAAATTAAAATGAATATGAATGTCATATATAAATATATTAATGTTAAAGATCATTGCACAAAAAAATCTGGAAAAAAAAATTAAGATAATTTGTTATGGCATATCATGATATTACAAATATACAAAAAAAACGAACAAAAATAAAACAACAAAACAAGTGTAGAAAGGGTCAAATTGTAAGATGGACAAACAGAGCTGCAGATAGTGACTGGGTAGAAGGCAATGGGGGTTGGATTGACCTGATTCCATAATGGATTAATTGTTGTGAACCACTGATTTAGCGGACAATGCAATGAAATGAATACAGCCTGGAGAGGGGCCGTGCTAATGGCTAAACATCTCTGCCTGTCATTATCTAACATGCCAGGCACACTGAGGAAATAGCCACCATCAAAATACTATACCTGGCCGTCACAAGCACACAAAAATTAAATGTGTAAAAGATAAGTGGTAAAGGGTTGTGAGTAGATAAAATGTCCTGGACAGAGGAAGGTGCCTGGATACACAGAGGAGCGCTATCACAGAGGGAGAAGCTAGTGCTCCTGGGGGTTTTTTATCTGCATAAGTGGCACTACTGTGAGCATATGTTATGCTATAGTGTGGTAAGCAGAGCTTAATTTTTCTATTGTTTTCTGAAATTGTGAAAGGGCTTTTCTGTTTCTCACTTTCTTGCAAACGGCGATAAGTTTTATTCCACACTTCTATGCCTTGATAAACACAGTTTGCAAAGACATATCTATCAATCTCATATCAACAAATGAACCTTTTGACCTTTAGCTGTCTTATGCCATATGATGCCATGTCATTTATAAGAAAAGGATCACTGGCTTACAACACACGGTGGGAGAAAAGGTCCTAGGGACCAATATGCCTCTGTCAAAACATTGAGAATGGGAATTTATTATTCTGTGCTGATGTACAAGGCGTTATTAAATTAAAGCATCTGAGGGAAAACATCAAGCACAAGCTGCCAGAATATGAATGTCTTGTGGGCGGAGATAAATCCAAGAGATGAAAACCTATTGCTGCAATACAGTGGCAGGTCACTGCACAAAAACTCTTTCTGGACAGTCCAGAGATATCAGCTAGTAAACACAAAAAAACAGGACTAAATCAACAAAGATATTCTTTAGAAACCATCTATAATAACTTTAGGAGATGACTAGAAACCATTTATAATAACTTTATGAGATGAATAGCAGCTTATGAATATACATGAATGATCTGTAAATTGTATTTATTTTCTTGGTTTTTTCTTAGATATAAATAGAAAAAGTGTTCCTTAAAGTGACTATTGCCATGCCTACTCAAAACTTATACTGAATACATTATAAACATTAATACTTTACTGTCAAGGAACCTAATACTCACTTGCAACATTTCACGTCCTTTGTCTTCAATTGTACCTTCACATGTAATGTGCAGCTTGCGCAACGTCTTCTGCGATCTGATTAAACAAAATATTAAAGAAATATGAAGATGTAATCATCCTGGACATGCATTAGGATAGATTGCATGGTAAGGTATAGAAAATACCGTGGTGTTTCATCACGTGAATTGTACAAGGTTTATATAGGACTTTACTGTGAATTTAATGAGCTCTAGAAAACGACTGAGTAATTCATTTTAAGAATATAAGAAAATAAATAAAAAAAAAGAGAATCAACAGGGAAAGAAATACATCGACAGACTTCTACCTTGGTGAACCTTAACATACCATAAATGCAAAGTCACACACTATATAGATTATATATGTTTCCGATTCTATGAGTCCATTCCCTTTTATTTGATCTTCTATATAATCCATTCTGCTTTTATGAATTAACCGCCACTATCAATTAACACAGATTATTAATTAGTTAGTTCCTTTCCCAAAATAAGATGCTCCATATGTGAAAACATTCTTTTTAATGCAACCCCAGGTTAGAACTATTTAATAAATCATAATAGCCGTATTTTCTTAATATTAGGAAGACTGTGGTGTAATAAGCTAAGCCACTAATCAGAGCATGCTGCCAATCGAAAAATGGCGTCCCGGGTGCTGCACGAGTCATTACCACTTTTCCATTGCGAAAGTCTTTATTAACCCGTTGCCAGGACAAAATGCATTGGGATCACTTATCATTGCAAGGGGACCTTTGTTTTTCCCCCATTGCCAGCTACAAAGTAGATCTGTTAGCCAACAGAAGAGAAATTACGTGGAGGCCACAGTGGCTGGACCGCAAGCTATACACAAATCTCTGCTAAGATTGATTCTTTTTAATGCCTTCCTGTCTTTTATATCTGGTATGCATGTTTTCACCTATTTTAAGTAAAAAAAAAAAAAAGATGCTATACTCTATGGTCTGTATTATGTTTAACGGTATGAAACAAAATAATGAATAAAGATACTGCAACAGGCATTTGAAAAACATATCTGGTATGCATACATTAAAAGTCTTTGCCTTTAGCTACTTTTTTCACTTGTTTATTTGATTATCTATTTTAGGGGTGGGGTACGGCTGGTCCGAGGGCCATATACGGCCTGTAAAATAATTTCATCTTCCCTTCACAGGCTCTTTCAGATCTTCAGTGCACTAGGCTACCAAATCAGTCTGCCCGAATCCAGCGCTCCAGAGGTGAGGGCTAGGGTCCTACAGGCTCCGGATTCTGAGCTGCTCCAGGGACCCTGAAACACTACATAACTCTGGATCCTTATCAGAAAACTCTCATTAGGGAGCAGCTGCATGTGGTAGCAGCTGGATCTGTGAGCCACGGTTTTTTTTTTTTTCTATAAATCTGTTTATTAGATTTTTCACATAGTACATATACAAAACAATGTATCATTATACATTTTGAGGGGAATAAAACATGAACAACAAAATGATCAAATATCCATTTTCAAGCAACATGTATATCAATATACTTTGTGCTATTCAATTTACCTCCTTATAATTGATACATTTCTTTAAAACAGAGAACGAAATATGAGACATACAAAAGGGATTTTAAACAAACTTAAAAGAAAAAAAAAAAAAAACACCCCACATACAAACAAGAATAAAGATATGCAAAGCCCAAATCTTTCTTCCATCCTGCCCTATACCTGACTTTCTCTAATGCCTACTTCCAGGGAGCCCCACATTATATTTACAAATTTATATCTCACATATAAGAACCCTAGTTGGGCAATTGCCTATACAAGCACCACATAGTATTTTCAAAAAGTTGATATATGTGTGATTGCGTAGAAGAATCCAACTGGTCAATATAAGGACCCCATTTTTTATAAAACTTTTCGACCCCCTTCTCTACATCTGATAAGGTAGCTTGTCTATCCCAATAGATAATGGGGGCGTAGAGGATATCCAGCATTGCAAAATTGCTTTTTTTTGGTAAAACAAGGATCATCACCAGGACTGGGGTTAAATTAGAACTCAAGGAGCCCAAATGCCACGTCTCCAAATTCGCACACAACATCACCAAAGGATCTTTTACCACATGCAATTTAAAAGTTTGATTAATAAAGTGGGTGACCTTATTCCAAATACTTTTATACTATTTTTCTGCAAAACCAAAAATTGTGAAAGAAATCTGCGTTTTGCGGTTTACATTTAGGACATTGCCCCTGATCAGAAGGCACCATATGTTTCCTCTGGTTAGGGGACATGTACATTCTGTGCAAAGTTTTAATGTGGATCTCCTGCAATTGGGCTGAATGTAAAATTTTTAGAACATGTTCATGGTGTTTTAGCAGAATCTCCTGTGAATATCAGTATTCCATCGTTGTATTAAGGTTTTCCACAATTTATCACTATGTGCTCTTAATAATTCTTTCTGCAAAAATCTAGTCCTATACGTATTGGTTTTTAGAAAATGAAATAAGTCCATTAGTTCATCTTTCTATGTTATGTCCCCGAATGCAGCCGGCTGAGTTTGTGCATAATGCCTAACCTGTAAAAACATGAAGAACTGGGAATTCGGAAGATCATATTTTTTCCTTCAAAGTTTGAAATGTTATCACCTGCCCTCCCGGGTCAAACATATTACAAATGGATAGGATCCCTTTAGTCTTCCAGCTCTTATATATTTTATTTTCCAAACTAGGGGAAAACTATGGATTTCTCCATGTAGGGGCATATTTAGAATGGTTCGGATTCCTATTATATCTGTGGTTAATCCCAAACCATGCTTTATAGGTATCTTTAAAGAGGATATTATTAAATATATGGATAGGAATTTCTTTTCAGGGGCAGAGCAAAAGGGCAGCTGGTGAATAAGGATAGAACAAAGCTTCCTCTAGCTGCAAATTGGTAAAGATCTCCCCCTGCAGCATCCAATCTGCAATATACCTAAGAAAAACCAGAATATGTGAAAGTTGTAACATCTAGGATTCCCAATCCCCCCTGTGTCCGAGGTAGCTGCATTTTAGTAAAGGTAGCCCTTGGTTTTTTATTTTGCCATAAACATTTGGAAAATATATCTTTACATGTAACGGTATCTTTTTCCGTTAAGCTTGTAGGCAACATTTGAATGAAATATGATATCTTTGGAAAGATTATGCTTTTGAGGACCACTGCACGACTTAGTAATGACAAAGGAAGGAACTTCCAATGGTTTAGTTGCCGAATAATTTCTTTGATAATAATGGTGTAATTAATGTGATATAAGATATCTAACGTTGGGGGGACTTGTGTACCTAAATATTTGATAGAGTGGGTCGCTATTTTAAATTGCGATACAACACGAGCTGCTGTATGTAATTTGTCTGCAGATGCAATAGGTAGCAGTTCAGACTTTTGCAGATTGATACGATAACCTGAATTGGGTTATAACATCCACTATTGCCGGGATAGAAACGTTGGGGTTCGATATGAAAAGCAACATATCATCAGCAAATAATGCCACTTTCACTTCTATTTGTCGAACCTTAATACCTTTAAATGTTTCCATGTTACGTAGAGTAATTGCGAGAGGTTCCAATGCCACAGCAAATAATAAAGGGGATAATGGACACCCTTGTCTGGTGCCTCTTCCTATATCAAAAGGTGCAGATAAATACCCATTAGTGGCTACCTGTGTCTGTGGATGTAAATACAAAGTCTTTAATATAGTGTGAAAGGTTTCAGGGAACCCAAATTTATCTAATGTTGTAAATAAATGATTCCATGGGCCTGATCCAGAGCTACGGCCGCCGTCGCTAGTA
>WWET01000190.1:290904-308219 GCA_011038615.1 Limnodynastes dumerilii | reverse complement strand
GCTACCAGCCACAGCTCCGCTTCCATCCATTTAATATCGGCACCTACATTTATTGATCTATTGGCACCAGTCCTGCATCGATATGGTGATTATAGCCACGCTGGCACGCAGCATATCACCGTAAGTGTACTACACCAGGAGAGATACCACACGCCAAGTTGCTGTCACAGAGGCAAGGTTCCCAGCTATATAGCGTTCACACGCTGTACTCTCTGCCTGTTAACATATCGCTGGTCATATAAGAACATCATAGCGACTGAGGCGGCACGGCTTCCAGGCACATAGCCTTTAGACTCTGACTTCTCTGGACGTCAACACATCGCTGGGACCCATCAGATCGTCACAGAGACGGAGGCGGTAACTATTCCCTGGCATAGCCATTATATTATTACCTCGCATTATCCTCTATAGTGTGATTCACTCTTATCTACATCCATATGATGCTTACTTATTTCCACCTGGACTGCTATATGGTAACTATTCTTTTGCTTACCTTTTGACATCAATTACTCAGCATGTTTATTTAAAAAGTCAAGTGCCTTACAAATATTGGGTTCCAAATACCATCTGAATTATTACTCTCTCCACTTATCCATCTATGCACGTTTTGCAAATAGTATAGAGGACATTTCATGACGTATATTGCCTATTTATACATCTATATTCAGGTGCTTTTGACCAATACGGAGCTCAATATTGAATACTTACGGTGGCCACTATATATATATATATATATATATATATATATAATTTTTACCGTAGTTGTTGTTTTTTTTGTATTTTTATCCTGCCTAATCATTGTATATGATCAGTGGTTTTTAGGATTCTATGTACATTCAATAAATTTGTTACATTTTACAATCTCCTAGCGCTCTTTTTAATTACCTTTCTACGATCAAAGGAGTCTGCTTGTGCCTTCAGAAGCGGAGCTATGGTCTCCTGGATCGCCTTAACGACGTCCCCATATCTGACAGGAGAGGTCAGAGACAGCGGGGCATTGGATAATGCAGCTGTATTAGGCGTACTTGGTGTATCAGTAAACGCGCGGGAACCGGTCTCTGCACTGGCCACCATATTGGAAGCAGCCTGCAAGCGCTCCAATTTGGTTTCCCGTAGCTTAGTGGGCATTAGGGTCGGGAAATGCCGCTTCATTAAGTGAGGGCTCAAGGTTAGGTTTATCTGAGTGAAGAACGGGGCGGTTGTCTGCGCGGTATATGTGTTTTTTGCTGCGGTCACAACGGAGCTGCCGGGATCAGCGTCTCACCATATACCCGCCGGAACCGGATGTCCCGGCCACTGTTTTCTTTAAAGCTTACATTAGCGGGGGAAGTAATTACATTTTTCACTAGATCACTTGATAATTTTCCTACATCACATGGGTGTATTGTACTAAGTTACTACTTGAAATTTGTTTATCATAAACCTTTCCTCTTTTTAGTTTTCACATCTATAACAACGGAGCATTGCACGTCAATGATGGAAAGGATACTCACACTATCCCTTTCCCTATCCAATCACTTTAAGATAATTAATATACTGGACTGGATTTGTCTTCAAAACCACAATTTACTAAATATTTTATACATGCTACACAAATGTAACTATATGTTAATCTAATAATTGTGTTAAATATATCATTTATAGTGTTAAATGTATAATAAACAACAGACTTTTGTTCACAATTCTGGAACTGGCTATTACGGTTACGGTTATAAGTAATCTATTTGAAGCATTTGAAGTACATATAAATTTCTAAAACGCCAAATGTCATCATAAATAAGTCATGTAAAAATACAGATTTTATTTCATTAACAATGACAAACAGAGCCAGTACTGTAAGCATCTTGAGTAATGGGCTTTTACATTTACCTCAATTAGGATTGATCCAGATTGGAATCTTAACAACCCAACCAGACAAACATCTGGCATTTCCGTAAAATACTTAGCAAAATGGTAATGGTGTGGTAATTAATGTTTCCTGAACATTCTCATACACAATGCCTATCACACATAATAGCGGTTTTACAATATCCCATATGCTTACACAACAAGTGTTTATCCATTTATATAGTGAACATGAAAATTGTATGTTATGGTTTAGATCCTGTTAAGGTGAAAAACCCAAGAAGCCCTGATTATGATCTAATTTGGTTACTAGTTTACGGTGTTTATGCAATCAGACCAACCATATATAGCTATGTAAGCCACTCATAATATTACTCAGGTACTGCATAAAACATTCAGCCATCAGGCTGAACAAAGTGCCAATTCCAAGACTTTATTCAGTTGTATGNTATGTGTATTAGAGAGAGCAGTTAAAATGGGAAGGCAGTTATGTACATATGAGAGAGAAGGGAGGGCAGTTATATGTGACAGAGACACACACACCATGGTAACAGTATCCCATTACTTTTACTACTTAAAAGTAGTGCCCTTAATAGACACGCAAGACCCTGCAACAAAGCCTACTCACTTCTCCCAATCAGGAAACCGATGAAGGCTCTGCCTTGTGAACGTCACCAAACCTGTGGGTACTGAAAAAGAAGATAGTAAACAAATATTCAAACAAACAGTCAGTAAAGCTGGCCATACACTAGAGCGATCGCCCAGTTATCGGATGATTGGGCAAATAATTGCTGTAGTTAGTGGCCGGGATCGATTTTTCAAATGCTAAATAAAACGTACCAGGAATGCTGTGGTCTTTTAATATGTTTGATTTATATCGGGAGTAAGCTCCCAATATTTTAAGGGGACAATCAGTTATCTGAAAGGCTCCCTATTCTTCAAAAGGTGCTGCTGCAGATCTATGTATTATGCTGCTCTGACAGCTTTGAAGTATACCTTCAAAGCTGTCAGAGCAGCATAGTACATAGATCTGCAGCAGTGGCTATTGCAGAGAGTAGTAGAGAACAGCATAGTACATAGAGCAGTAGAGAGCCCTGGCCCCCCCCCCCTTCTGCTAGGATTATCGGTCCCAGCAGGAGAGGTGTATGTTGCCAATAACGGGACATTTATCGGGACACCCCCTGCTGGGATCGATAATCGACCAAGTGTATGGCCAGCTTAAGACATGTATGACAGGAATAATGAACTTACCTTTCTTTGTGACTCTCTGAAAGTAACAGAATAAGGTTTTCAACTTTTCTGCTTTCCTTGGATTTTTTCCTTCAAACAATCTAAAATGAAATATTTCTAGAATGTCATATTTGATACAAAAAAGTTGCCATTTCACAGCAAACATTCTTTTTTTTAACATCCTGAGTAATACATTTTAGCCATGGTTACATAAGAAAATTCACTCAGTGAGAACAAAAGAAATAATATCAGACCACATATAAATTGTATTTTAAGTGTACTACAGAAAGCATCCAAACCACAGGCTTACTAACAGTAGACTGCACATCTACAAAAGAGAGAAGAGCCATCGTGAAATGAAAGCTTTATGTATAATCATTTCTTTGTCATTTCTGACTTTTATGACCAACAGCATATTGGAAGAGAACAATCCATGTTCATCCCTAATAATTAAACATATAGAGAGCTTTATGTCTAACAGCTAAAAGCCAGATTAGACTAAAGGTTTGCCCCAGGAGTTTAGTTTTGAACAAAATAATCTACCAAATAGAGTAACAAAAAACATCAGCATGCCCTTACAATAGTTTCAAACAATAGAATAAAATTTCCTTTTGGACTACATTTTTATAAGCTTGGATCAATAAAACTTAATTATTAACAACTACCGTATTTTCTTTGCTCATGAAGGAGACCCAACCATAACACAAGTGCTCACAGTCTGATGCTTTATTAGGTTAAAATGTAAAAGAAGACTAGATCTTTAAGAGATACAAGAAATGTATATATAAACACAAGAAATTTAGATATAAGATTAATGGGGTAGATCCAGAACTACGTTTGCCGTACATTTACTCGCATAGCGTATTTACGCGTGCGTACCTTCTATACACTCTCCCTGGCACACCCCTTGAATGTACGTATTTTGTCAAGATACGCTTTTCAAACCCTACCTTAACTTTTGGCAACGTAACCGCAGTGATCCGCACACGTATGTATGGGCAACACGTATTTACGCAGCTAAGCACGCCCATACTGTACACTTTAAATACAAACCCTAGCCTACTTAACGTATTTCAGACATATTTTGGACTCACGTAAAATTGGCACGCCCACACGTACGTATTTAAGTAACACATACGTGAATGGCCCATACGTTCACAATTACGCTACGTTACTGAGCGTATTTTCTATGGTGCGCATGCACAGTACTTACCAAAAGGCGATTTTACGTTTCCGCCACACGTAAATTCGCTCACAAGCGTTGTTCTGGATCTGGCCCAATGTTCTTAAAATCTGGGATATTATACCAACACTGGAAAAAAAAGTAGCTAAAACTAAACTGGTTTTATTACTGCGAATTACAACAACAAGCAAGCACACTGCTTGTCACTTGCCAGGCTGTTAACCTAGAGAGAAGACTAGATGTAGTTTAGTCAAAGGTCTCTTAGCAATTAGGTCATTGCTTTACTGCACTGCTACCAAAATGTATCCACATAAATTGGACGCATCTATAATTGGATGGCAATTGGGTCTCATTACACCAATTTAAAGCCATTATTGTATATGCTTTTCTTCAAGCCTAATTAGGACTATAATTTTCCCTCCAATTTAAAAGAAAAAAAACCCCATAACATTACAAAATAGCTTCAGGAACTAGGGTAATGTCTGAATTAATTCACTAATTTACTAATTTTTAAATTAATTTAAAACAATGAACGGGAACTAAATAATCATTATGGACCGTATTCACACTTAAGAAAGTGCTGCTTTTTCCGTGCATATTTTAGGATTGGTTAAACTGATAATGCGTAGTAGCTTTTTACGAAAGCTACGTAGGATTTTGGCACAAACGCCATTAGGCAGGGACTTCAAAGCCATGCTTAGGGAGATACGTAAGGAGGGGCGTGGCAGTCCTCCGTAAGTAGAAAGTTACGTGAAAGAGGATGGGCGCGGATAAAAATTCAAGCACGTACCTAAGCAACTTAAGCACAAATATATGCACTGAGAGTTAAGGTTATCCTATGGTGGTGGAAGTCTGCTGAAGTCCGTAAGTACAAGGTGAGTGCCATGGGAGTTGCCTTGCCACTTAGGTACATATTTTTGTAAATCTGTGTACACTTATTCCACATTTAACTGTGAATACAGTCCTCTGTTTCACAGGAAGACATTTCAACACACAAAAATGGGAAATAATTCTACATCAGACACACGATATGCAAGTGATAATGCTGCATGATGTAGCAAAGCAAATATGCAATAATGACAGAGGCAGAAAGTAGTCAACGTAGATGTTCACCAATATTACAGCCAGGGAGACATATGAATTTTCACTGCTGTTGAGTAAAACATTTGTGTATTTTTGTTGTTTGGATATAAATAATAATAATAATGATCTCATGTAGTAACAAATTCTGCCTTTTCATCTCCTTAGGACTAGGTTACACTAACAAATTTGACCACTTTTGAACTCTTTGCACAAAATAAAGTCTTATTTGGGAAACAAGGATTATGGTTTTTCCGATTTGTCCGTTTAGCACCATTTTGTATAGAAAATGTGAAGAAATGCTTTTTACACAGATATATTTTTAAAGACTTTTAAAGTAAAGCTTACAAAAATAAATACTTTAAGAAAGGGGAATGCTGCAGACACACTGTACCGCTTCCACATCACACCAAAACCCAGTTTACTGCCGGGGCAAGCCAACTGCCTCAACCTGGGTCTAATGACCCGGGAGTTGGCAATGGTTAAAAAGAAGGGTTTTTCCTGGGTCTGACAAGGGTAGCCGTCAGTGTGAAAAGTAAGATCTGGGTCTCACTGAAGGAAAGTGATTAGGGGGATTTAGGGACATGAGTTATCATATCCATAACACACAGGGCATACCTGGTTCAAAAACCCGGGATAATGCCCAACGTGAAAGAAAAGAAAAGTAAAAAAAAAAAAAAAAAAATTAGGATAAAATTGATTTGTCTATCACATTCAATAATGAATTTCCCTGCCATACTAAACAGAGTTCATCCTAGTGACCGCTACACAATACCTACTGCATGCTAGCAAATGCTTTAACACGTTAGTAGTGGTAAGCACAGGGGGTATGCGGAGGTATTATGGAAGTCATTCATGGGGACATCCAGTCTCATACCATAGAGGGGCTTATCCAGATCTGCACGTGTAGACCAGAGCAATGCCAATTTACATTGTGGAAGCAGAATTAGAGTCAACTCTAATGTGTAGATTGCACATAATGCTATACAGTATGTGAGGTCTATGTGCAAAAACAAAGTGTTTCCCCAGTGTGCAAAAGCTTGTAAATGGATTAGCACTTACTCTGCACGATGGTTTAGCTGAGCTGCACCTGTTTTACGCTTAGGGCCAGATTTACTAAACTGCGGGTTAGGAAAAGGAGATGTTGCCTATAGCAACCAATCAGATTCTATCTCACTTTCCTATTATGTACTAGAGAATGTCAGATAGAATCTGATTGGTTGCTATGGAGAACATCTCCACTTTTCCAAACCCACAGCTTAGTAAATCTGGCCCTTACTCCCACACGCTGGATCAGCCCCTGTGTGTTTCGGAAGCAGGTCCACACTTATCTTACCACTACTTTAATTAGTGTCTGCCAATACATACAGAAGATAAACAGCTGAGAATCCTGGCCGGACTGATGCCATAGCGGGCAGTGTTATAGGAGTGTAGTATATGAGGTATTTACAGTACAGGTAATGCTGAATGTAATTGGCTGCAGCTGTAGAGACTGCTTTATGTATGGTCTGCTGTCCATGGCTGGGAGGTCACCTGCTCTGGTGGTGAGGTCCTGGATGGTAGTAGAATGGAAGGTGCCAGCGAGCCTGGGCTCTGGAGCATGGTCAGGGTTAACGGGAGACGGTTTTGCAGTCACAGGATGTTCTTCTCCTTTCTGCTGAGCCGGGCAGATCAGAGCCCACATGGGAACCTCTAGAACTTCCTTGTGAAATGCTGACAGCAGCTAATCCTGCTCCCGCGTCACCTTCACCCCTTCCCAAATAGCCCAGCTCCTCTGGGATCCCAGGACAGAACGCAGCCCATCTGCCAAGCCTTCCCCTGGGAGACTGGCTTAGCTTGTGCAGAGCCCTCGTGCCAGTCACATGGTGTGAGATGGCCCATGGCACCTGCTGTTAGCCCCCTGTCCTCAGCCATCTCCAATTTCATAGACAGAAACCTTAAAATGCAGATTTACTGCACACGGAGAATCACTTCTCCCTATCCCTGAGGTCTGCTGCCCCCATTACACCTACCTACCTCAGCCTCTTCCAGATGTCCTCACACACAGCACAGGTATGAAGGGCCCCTAATGATAGGTCACAAGCTCCCAAATGTCCTTGGTAGACCACCTGAGCCAGCCTGTGCTCATCCACTGGTACATTCTCTGTCTCTCTCACAGAAGCACACACATACATACACACACACACACACATACACACACACACACACACACAATCACACTCAATCCATGCATACAGACTTGTCTAATTTTAATTTAATTTTTTACACTCTTCCAATTTCTGCCAAAATTCCTGTCACTCAGAAATGGAGAAAGCAGGTGTTAATGTGACCGGAACTGGATGTTACGAGCAGTCATGTAAGTGTACACGTGTATGCATGGTTAGGTCAACAGGATAGTTGGATGTCAGAATGCATGTAAATTCTAAAGGTGTGTACCCAGCTTAAAAGAATAATTAAACTCACTGAAGGAAATTAAACAATAGGCTAAAATATTTATTAAGAAGGTTAGAGGATGTAAAGATAAGAAAAAAAAAAAGTAATGCAGTCAAAATAAAAAATTACACTTCTACAATTTAAAAATAAAAACTGTGTGTTAATTGTATATCTTTTTAAAACCAGAATATAAAAATTTTTCTTATACAGACATTTATGAAATATTTGTCGCACATTTACCGTTACAAGTGTGTATAGTTTTAAACAGGGACAAAAAAACAAAACAAAAAAAAACACAAAACAATAAAAAGTAATAAAAAACTAAATATTCACATACAAATGCAAATGACTGTGTAAAGTGTGCTCCACCCAACCTCCTTCACATCGGCATATAAAGTTCACCGTTTAAGCAGAAAAAAAGTTTTGTGACAGTGCATCTCTGCTTAAACAACAAGCTTGAAAACCGTATGTCTAGTTAATGTTACATAAAACTACTGAAAAGGCTATACTTTCTTACATATTATATACATAGAACACACATACAGCATAAAACAGCAACAATAGAAAATAGCTTTCTGTATAGCACAGATGTTACAAAAATGCACTTGTAGTAGTTGTGAGTTCAAGCCCTTGTGTAGATAACACTTATAAAAGTAGAAAGAGATTGAACGGTAGCGGGTAGATCTAGTCAGATGCAGGGGATACGGTCAGAATCTCCGCTCTGGTGCCAGAAATCTCCATAATAATCTGGACACCGGTTGCCACAGTCATCACAGAGATAACGGATGAAGCAGAGATACTACACCATCTATTGCTCAGGACTTTCAGCAACAATGTTTAAACAATGCCTCTCGTGCTGATTTCTACTAATGCTGCACTAGTTGCATATATTGACTCTGTTTCTTTGCCTAGTTTGACCAGCTGAGTCATTCATTTTAAACTCTCCCATACCTACAGAATAATAGAAGTGGTCATTACTCCCTTCACCACCAAAAAAACTGCAAGTATTGATGGCATTCTGACTGATGTTTATAAGTCCTACAAAAATGACTTTACATTCCTAAACTACTTGCGTTATTCTCTGTTTAGCAAAGGCAGTTCCCTTCCCACCTTTGTGCGAGACCTGATCATTGTAATTCTGAAACCTGGAAAAGACCCTCCTCACCAGACTCTTAAAGGACCTATTTTCCTTCAGACAACGGATAATAAAATATTTATTAGTGAGCAAAGATACTCACTACGAGATTGAGTCAAGTTATAGAGGAGATGGTGCATCCGGATCATGCCCATGTATTAACTTAATCATATATTAACTTAAGACAGATGTGCACGCTCTTGCAGTTGCGGCATCCAGAGAACTCGGGGAGGTGGTGGTTTCTCTGGATGCTGCAAAGGCTTTTGATTCTATGGAGTGGCGGTATTTGTAGGAGGTCCTTGGAAGAATGGGGTTGGGTGACCAGTTTATGTACTGGATTAGAGTACTCTACTCGGCACATTCTGCTAGGGCGTGTGTCGATTCATGTGTCTGACTGTTTTGAGTTGGGCACGGGAACAGACAGGGGTGTCCATTGTAGCTGGCCCTTTTTGCTTTGGTTACAGAGCTCCTGGCCTGCGCCATATGGGATCAATCTTCAATTAAGCACTGGTGATGCGGAGATGATTTTATTATGTCTTTCCTTTTCATTTAGGTAGTGTAAATCCAGCCTTTTGGGACCGGATCCAGACCAGATGTTACAATCATTTTACGACAGAAACTTCTATCGTACAGAACTAAGTTCCGTACGATAGGAGTCCCGTCCTACGGGGCAGTTCTTCCGCTCTGCCCACACAAATTCTGAAAGATGGGTGGGGAAGATGGGGATACGCACGGATCAGCAAATGTACAGACCGTTCATCCGTACGTATCAGTTAAGGCAGGCTTATGGCAGCCAAACTGCCATAAAGCCTGCATGAGAGAAGGGAGTTACAGGGGGAGTTCACTCATACTTCCAGACCTGCACGCACGGGATCTGGCCCTGGTGTTTTATTTGTGAAATACTTTGTATGCTAAACCTTATATATTTCCTCGCATGAATGATTGAATGATCATGCTGACCCAAGAAATTTCTACTAAAAACTCTTAATAAAAAAATAAAAAATATAGACACACATGGAAATCTCCAGACTACAATGATTTATATAATTGTGTTAAACCAAGCAAAGTAATATTAGCTAAACATATTTATTATAGCGTTGGATTTAAAACTGCCACTTTCAAATGGTTTCATGTGGGGAAATGTAGTATTGCCATGATCAATGTCTATCCACATCCATACACACAATCTTTCCTCTCAGCACCCAAGTTTCTTCAGTTACATTACAGAGTCCTGTAATAGTAGGATATATAGAACAGTGCCAATTCTGTTATTAGCACTCGAGTACAATTTCCTAATCAGAATATATAGGCAATTAGACGCAGTATTAGATATAAAATATCTATTTATGAGTTGCATAACAATTAACCTTTTTAGTTATATGAACTTGAGTGCAACAGGTTAATTACAGCCAAGTAGGATGTCAATTTCAGTCTTTGCTCAAGCTGATATCTGTATCTTGTCAACTGCATTTCTACAGTTCACTGGATACTAGACGAGTATGCCAGTCACTCTTTCTCGTCTACATTTCATATGCAAAAGCCTATTGATAAAATGACACTTTCCCGCCCTCGGAAATACAAATCAGGTGCACATATTTCCAAAAGTCCTTCTATATGAGCTACAAATAGTGTCTAAACAGATTTACAACATAGCATTGCTATAGGAGGCCTGAGCTACACCTCTTATAAATCTCTGATGTAACGAAGCGGACCAACTATGATAGCAGTAAACATGTGCAGCAGTAAAACATATAAAGCGATTGCCTTCTTCACACACACTAAATAGTATCAGTTGTCAAAGATATTCTGCGTTACATCTAAAAATGTGAAAAATATGTGTTCTGACCAATATTATCCTGGACATACATTTTCTCAGGATGTCATATTTACCTTATTTCCAAATTACTTTACTCCACAACATTCGCACAGATAAGGGGTAAAGGTAAAAAGGCAAAGAAGGATTCATAAAGTCAGAACTAAATCTCTTAATGTGTAACACATACCTGTTGAAATTTATGTCTGGGTAAGAAGAGTACTCAGTCTTTCCTATCTTGGCATTCCGACGAGGGAAAGTACAGAAAAAAGAATTGGCCAAGAGACAAGCTATCTGCTGCTGGGACATAGTAATGGAATGATTCATGCCTTTCTTCAGCAATGGGATGGGCTAGAATATAGGGGGAAAAAATAAATGAAAGTGAAATTAACGGTCAGCAATCATTTAGCAATGTGGAAAACAAACAGGGCATTAAATTGACAAAATTATAGCAAAAAGGAAATTGTAAGCTTTAAATCTTTAAATGATTTGTTAGGGTCTTGATTTGACGGACTAGAGATGTGTAATCAATAAAAATAATAAAAGGACCTTGGAGTTATAGATCGACACAATCAAGGTCCATATAAACTTAGGTAAAATATGACATGAATAAATTGGTACCAGTTATTCACATGTATATAAACAGAGCAAACACCACAGATACTTGCCATGCTTTTAAGAAATAAACAAAAAGCATTAAGTACTAAGTAAAAAATACAAAAAAAACCAAGCAACATTTTCAGTCTAATGCCCTTAAAATAACTTCTGCAGATAAACGAGCTTCAAAGGATTCAATACAACTAATACTTTCCTGGCTGCCCCACTCTATACTTTTTACAGCTTGTTACACACTATGCAATAATTGAGCCGATCAGACTAGCTAAACAATACGACCATCACTACACTGATACTCTTAGGTTGGGCACAAGGGAATAGGGAGATTTTGTTGATTATTGTGAAGCGTGTAGCCATCTAGCGATGTGCCAGCTATTGGAATGACAAGCTCGGGTGATGTGTAGAGAGTGTGTGACCAGCTATAGGGAAGTGTGGAGGGGGGTGATCAGACCCTAGTAAGTGCTCATACACATAATACCACTGACATCAGAAACAAGACACAAACATTTTAAACACTAAGGTCCAGATGTACTAAGCTGTGGGAAAGGAAAAGTGGAGATTTTGCCCATAGCAAGCAATCAGATTTTAGCTGACATTTTCTAGTATGCAATAGGAAAGTGAGATCTAGAATCTGAGTGGTTGCTATGGGCAACATGTCTATTTTTTCTCTTGTAGCTTAGTAAATCTGGCCCTCAAAGTCCCAAAAGAGTAAAAATAAAATCAATAAACACTGAACACTCTTTAAAGCAGGGTTTACCTTCACTGATGTGTGTATCTGATAACAGATGTGCACTGGTGCTGCTTCCTGATATTATCCAGTCCTAAACTGAATACTATGCTGTGTTACAGTTTGGAGATCTGCTAATGAATGTGTCTCGAAGCTTTCCTCATGCATAGCCAAATTTCACTTGTGTATATAACCTGACTAACCTTAAAGCTCATGCAGGAACAGAACCAAGGGGATGAAAGAAGCAAGGTCACTAATTAGTATCATCATAGAAGCAGGTAAAACAAAAAGTGTGTGAGAGTAATAAATGGATTTTATATAAAAGCATCTAGCATCAATGCAGACTATCTGCTCTCATAAGATACTAGCTGACATTTTCATTCATGTTTATAATATAAACATTCAAGTACTTCCATATTAATGATTGCAGTGCAGAGTTTGCTCCATGTCTTATGGCATTTATTTTGAATGATACACCACAAGTCAAGAGGATGGCATCAGTAAACGTTAAGGGCAGTCTGTGTCACATCTGTTTTATGGTGCTCTTCTGTATTTGGTTGTGACACTCTCTATAAGTTAGACAGTGCACCTTAGAAAAGCTAACAAGTGTAATTAGCTTACACGGATGTTTTAACAACCCTAAACACAATGTTGTTGTTTTTTAGTTTGCACCATACAATATACTGAAGTTTAAAACAACCTCAAAAGTAAACAATACAGAGATAAAAACCCTAAAGAAATAGGGGGAACAAATAAATGCAAAATAATAGATTCATAATTATTCATGTTGTATCTTAAAAGATGCAGAATCACGATGATTTGCAAGAATTAAGGATTAGAGGGGTTATGAGGCCTGGATAATGAGGGTCTATCTAATATGATTTTATGCCAGGACAAACACACATTTCATACACTAAGTAATGGCTGTATGTTATATAACAGAATGGACAATAGCACTAAAACTAAAAAGCCTTCCTAGAAAAACAGCACATGCAAAATGTTAAATTACATGTAAAAACACATTAGTTTTCCTGTGTATTTACCAGCTTTTCAAGCACATATGTAGTGACACAGGTAAATTTGATGAGACGGGGTACCCCCATGAGGACATAAGTGTAAAATTGCAGATATGCAACTTATAAATAAACATTTTATTGTAGTTTATTTGCAATCAAACCAATACAAAACACAGAATAACTGTACCTGCCATTAATTCTAAACACCTAATAGCTAAACACAATAGACAATACAATACAGGTCCTGTGGACATAAGCCACGATCTATATTTAAACAAAGTAACAAATTTGTTTTGTTTTTTATGAAAATCTAAACAATAAAAAGCAAATGACATCAACCACAACTTCCATTTTACACCAATAATTCTCCTAAAAGTTTGTACAATATAAATCCAGTTCTATTGCATGCTTAACTCTCTTTCAAGTGTCACTACAATAACATACAGGCTTCGTACCTGATGAATATTTTCTAGGTGTCAAAATGAAATAAACAAACTCGTAAACAAGGAAAACAGCCGACAATATATTGACAGGCAGTAACTTCAACAAAGAAATAGTAAGCTAAATCACAGAAGTCTCATGCTTCATTAGCTTGTGTCAGTCATAAGAAAAAGTAGTCCAGTGATCTCCAAATTACATACCGTGCCAACGGATTTTCAAACTTTCTAATTGTTGGATTTCTCCCCATTTTGACAGAAAAGATTTGAATAATACAGTATGCGTGTATATTAACAGTATGAAATGAGAATATATTTGCATGAATGTGGTAGTAAGGAACAGAAATTAAGCTCTTTGTGATACATACTTGGCTATCACAACAGGGAATGAATACATTTTATAATGATTTACTCACTGTATAGTCATCCAGCAGATGTGGAATAAAGAGTCTCTCTCTGCACCAACATTTTTAAAAAATAATTTTTTAAGATCAGAATTTGTTCGGATCAATCAAAATTTGATTTGTGTTGTAGCGTGGATGTCAAAAAGCTATTTTTAATAACACGATTCTTTTTTTATGCAATATGTCCAAGATGTTTCTTTTGTTTGCCAATGTGCACCAACTTGCCAACTAAGCTCTCAAATGTTACGAATGATGGCCCCACTCTCACTGTGTCCTTGCATGTGTCCATGCAGGTCTCCATATTAGCCGCAAAGGGACAACCGAAGTGCCAAATCTAGGCTTCCCCAAACCACCAGTTTAACAGATGTGTAAGTTACATAGGCAATTCTATGAGAATACCATTGGCTTTCAACACTGCTGTCTGGGTAAATGCAGTTCTCTTCACCACAATACAGCAGCAATACATGGTGTATTTAATCTGTCACCTTCCAAGAGCATGGCTTTTTTCTCTGACATGTCATTGGGTTGGGTTTTTTTGCGTCGATATCAGCTTACTGTAGAATCAATTATGTATGAAAATTATAGGATAGGAAATGATAGGAAATTAACAATTTTCATAGATAAACTCATGTTTCACAACTGAATCTCCAATATTTACCTGCATGGAGCAGAAAAGCTATGGCAGAGAAATAGAATACCCATTGGAGTATTGGACATCATATGTGGGAGTCAGTTTGACACAATAGGCAATGGAAATGCACAGCTTTTTCGGTGCTAAAATATACAAGGATTAATTTGCACTCAAGAAAGCATTGGTGACACAATATACAATTTCCCTTTGTTAAATTCAAAGGAATCAACATAACTGGATCACAAATCAATGCAGACTTGACCTCAATGACGCAGAGAACCAGAGGTTGCAGGGGTTAAGGTTAAACCGGGAAAAAAAAAAGTGGAGAGAGAGAAGCACATGCCAGCTGAAACTACTGGCGGTGCTACTCATGACAGTATGTGCAGGGGAGTCCTGTAGGGCCCATACACGCATGTAACCATGCAAGCAGCATTGGACCGGTGAGGGGTATTTATATGCCAACATTTAACAACCATAAAGGATAGCTCAAACGCAAAGGACACTCAGCCCAAACTTTGCAGACTTCTTGAAGGCTGAAGGGTAAGATGTTTATTTAAAGATGTAACTTAATGCGGGGTTCAAGATCTTTAATACAAGCAACAGGCCAAGCCTGTAAAACAAGGTCATATATTGTCAAATCCCAGATGCCTGCTTTTGCAGGCTATTACGCTGGTCATATGGGTAAAAGATTTCCCATCAGTGTAGCTCTTTTGGTCAAAACATCCTGTACCCACTGAATGTGTTTTTCTACAGAAATATGGTTGACCATAATAAAGATAGAAAGTAAGGTGTTCTTTGGATGACACAAGATGGCACTTTCTGGCCAAAACCTTATTTGTTTCCAGAGGGAAATAACCACGGATGAGCAAAGGTGTCTCTGGACAAGGGAGTTAGCACGTGATGAAATGTAAGCTAGGAAGCAGTATTAGAGACTCTCTTCCATTCAGCTGCACTGAAATATTTCTTCCTGAACCAACACTTGTTCTTGGGTTACATTGGGTATGTTCCCCTCTTTGAAGTGGTAAGACATGTAGAAAGAAATTGCTGGAGGACATCGCTATAGCTATTTTTCCTAAAACTCAGACATGGACTAAAAACACACACATGGACTAAAAACACACACATGGACACCTAGAAATAAGCTAATTTTAATGTGATGCATATGTTAAGAGTAAATGTTTTGTACAATGTTTAGTTAACTACTAACTTAGCAAGTACGGAAAAAAACAGTTGCCCTCCCATTTTTATTGTTCAAGCAGAAGTGGCTCTTTTTGTTTCAAATGGATTGGCTGGAGACATCCTTGTCTAAAGAGGGCGATACTGAAAAATTCTTTTGAAACCTGGGAAAGCTATATACATACTCTTCTGCTGCATTTTAAGTCACGGTTACTTCACCGCTTCCAAGGCATGACTTGGTATCTCACTAGCATGATAGAACATGACCCTCATATAGTGTTATAGTCTATTTGAGACAGGCGGTTTTGTGAGGTTGCAGCGGGGGTGAACATATTTTTAGTATGGACATTAAATATTGGTGTAAGTAAGCAGTTGCACTGACAAAGATTCATGTTTTAGGACACTGTTTATATTGAATAAGCATATTTAGTTGTATCTAGCACATAATGCAACTACCACTTTTACTTATGATGATCAAATGTAAAATTGCTATAGATACTATTGTGTATTCTGTGACTTATGTCAAAATGATGCACTACGTACTATTGGTCAAATGTTCAATGTATTTTTTTGTACTTTCCTATGCTAAAATAAAAATAAATTGAAAAAAAAAATAAAATTTATTTAGATTTTTTGTTTTATACAGAAGTGTGATCATTATTATAACTATATTATTTTTATTAATAAACAAATAGTACAATAAAACAATAGTAATTAATTCTTTACATTCAAAACATAAACATAGGTGATTGGGAGCATAACTACTGTAAGCTGAGGCATTTAGTAAAATGTGCCAACCCCTAAGTAATTCCAAGGGCCAGATTTACTAAGCTGTGGGGGGGAAAAAGAGGAAATGTTGCCCATAGCAACCAATCAGATTTTAGCTGACATTTTGTAGTATGTAATTGGAAAGCGAGAGCTAAAATCTGATTGGTTTCTATGGGCAACATCTCTACTTTTCCTTTCCCACATCTTAGTAAATCTGGCCCCTGGTTTGCGGAAAGTATAGCAAAAGGTATTCAAATAATTTCATCATTCAACTACTGATCTCATTGTTCAGTAACTGCAAATAAAGGAGCATATCTGCACCTGGGCAAAACCATGTGGAACTTGGTAAAGCTTAAATTTTAAATGTGCAAACAGAAGGAGTTAAAACGTCATGTATTTTTAGCTGAACTTGAAGTTATCTTTTAAAATTAAATCTGTTGAAATGTGAGCAATAAGGACAGTTTTTTTCCTTGTATGCAATTTTTAAAACGATTAAATTGAAACCCTCACACTGCAACATGGTTTGTCGAGGTGCCAAATTGCACCTTTTGGGGTACTTCTAACTAAGCCCCAATATTTTCATAGTAACCTTCTGAGTCCCTGGACCCTTTTCTATATTGATGTCATCCTGTGCTAGAGCTTGTAAAACTTGTTTGTCTTGCAGGTGTTAATACATATAGGGGTCTTCTATAGGCGAATTGTTAAAACTCAATACCAAGCTAAGTAATTATTGTGTGCCCTCTGACTGCCCTGTGTGCACTGTCCAAATTTGTGTATCAGAACACTTCCAATTTAATACACATATGCTTATGAAAGAGTAAA
>WWET01000190.1:269042-283808 GCA_011038615.1 Limnodynastes dumerilii | reverse complement strand
CGTATGTGTCACGTAAATACTTACGTGTGGGCGTGCCAATTTTACGTGAGTCCAAAATACATCTGAAATACGTTAAGTAGGCGGTGGTTTATATTTAAAGTGTACAGTATGGGCGTGCTTAGCTGCGTAAATACGTGTTGCCCATACGTATGTGTGCGGATCACTGCGGTTACATTGGCAAAAGTTAAGGTAGGATTTGGAAAGCGCATCAAAATACGTATGTTCGTATACGTATTTATACGTATGTACGTATGTTCAAGGGGTGTGCCTAGGGGAGTGTATAGAATGTACGCACACGAAAATACGCTACGCAAATAAACGTACGGCAAACGTAGTTCTGAATCTACCCCACAGTGAGTAAAAATCAGCTTAAGTCTCGCACTGTTATACTAAACAACATTACAGTGTTCCAGCCAGAGGACCGCTGCCTGCCGCGTACCACCTGACAGAGGTACATGTACCACCAGTAGTACGCGTACCATCGGGTGTTTCCCCACAAAAATAAAAACACAACAATAAAAAAAGGGCAAACTAATAAAGTGTAAGAACTAAGCGGTTCCAACTTGGCAATGGGAAATTTTAACACAAATCCTTTTCAAGATACTGTCACGGAAAACAGCCTGCGAGAAGAAGCAGATTGCAATTTTTTTTAGTTAATTAAGTTAAGACTCTGCAATGACAAACTGGTAAAACAATTGGTCCCTAGGTCACAGTTCATTACTGCAGTCAATTCTTTTATTGTCTCTCTGTTCCTATGAAGGATTCTTATTTCTCTCCAGCTGGGTTTGGCAACAGACTACGGAAGATAAAATCATGGCCTATAAAGCTGGCCATACAGTGGATTATCGCTCCCAGCAGAAAATGGCTGATTGGCACCACACAATGCAGAGGCTGGGAGCGATAAACTTTGCAGGAGAGCCTGTAGCTATTGGCTGGCTGCAGTCTCTCTCTGATTGTCTGGGTCTCCTGTTGATCTAGACAGGTGACCTATTTAGCTAGTCTATTGGCTGGCTGTAGTCTTCTTTGATTGGCTGGGTCTCCTGTCAATTTTGATAGGAGACCCATGCAGTTAGCCTATTAGCTTGCTGCCAACACCAGAGGTTTTACAGCATGGCGCAGAACCTATAACAGTGATAGACTCCACAGGGCTGTCACTGGAGCCAAGAGAGGGAGAGAAGACATAATGTCCTCTATTCCTCTATGTGTGTACTCTGTCACAGCACTGTAGAATCTCTGGATGCATTGCTGAGACAGTAAACCCAACAACTGAAAATGCCCATACACTAGAAGATAATCGGGAATCATACATGTCAAAAGATCTTCACCAGCGTTATTTGCCATTTCAAATAAACCTCTGACGTGTTTGATCTAAAGGACTGAGACCAATCCGAAATCCCTTGGCATATGGATTTCAGCTAAAACATCAGAATAAGCTTAATATTGATAATGTTTCTGTATATTTCACAGGTAAAATGAAAACTTGGCAAAGGCTCCATATTACCATGAACTGCTGGGATAACCTGGTGAAAATGATTATACAGCCCAAATGCCTATACCCATTACAACATGCCCCTTTATACAGTGCATTCGAAAAGTATTCACAGGGCTTCACTTTTTCCACATTTTGTTATGTTGCAGCCTTATTCCAAAATGGATACATTTTTCCCCTCAAATTTCTACACACAACACCCCATAATGACAACGTGAAAATAATATTTTAAATATTTTTTCAAATTTATTAAAAATCCAAGAAATCACATGTACATAAGTATTCACAGCCTTTGCCATGAAGCTCAAAATTGAGCTCAGGTGCATCCTTTTTCCACTGATCATCCTTTAGATGTTCCTACAGCTTAATTGGAGTCCACCTGTGGTAAATTCTGTTGATTGGACATGATTTGGAAAGGCACACACCTGTCTATATAAGGTCCCACACTTGACAGTGCACGTCAGAGCACAAACCAAGCATGAGGTCAAAGGAAATGTCTGTAGACCTCAGAGACAAATCTGGGGAAGGGTACAGAAAAATATCTGCTGCTTTGAAGGTCCCAATGAGCACAGTGGCCTCCATCATCCGTAAATGGAAGAAGTTCAGGACAACAAGGACTCTTCCTAGAGCTGGTCAGCCGTCTAAACTGAGCGATGGTCACTCTGTTAGAGCTACAGCATTCCTCTGTGGAGAGAAGAACTTTCCAGAAGGACAACCATCTCTGCAGCAATCCACCAATCAGGCCTGTATGGTAGAATCGCCAGACGGAAGCCACTCCTTAGTAAAAAGCACATGGCAGCTCGCCTGGAGTTTGCCAAAATGCACCTGAAGGACTCTCAGATCATGATAAACAAAATTCTCTGGTCTGATGAGACAAAGATTGAACTCTTTGGCGTGAATGCCAGGCGTTATGTTTGGAGGAAAGCAGGCCAATTTCATCCCTACAGTGAAGCATGGTGGTGGCAGCATCATGTGTGGGGATGTTTTTCAGAGGCAGGAACTGGGAGACTAGTCAGGATAGAGGGAAAGATGTACAGAGACATCCTGGATGAAAACCTGCTCCAGAGAGCTCTTGACCTTAGACCGGGGTAATGGTTCATCTTTCAGCACTCAGAGTGGGGTGACGGTTCATCTTTCAGCAAGACGACTCTAAGCACACAGCCAAGATATCAAAGGAGTAGCTTCAGGACAACTCTGTGAATGTCCTTGAGTGGCCCAGCCAGAATCCAGACTTGAATCCCACTGAATACCACTGGAGAGATCTGAAAATGGCCGAGCACCGACGCTTCTCTTCCATCCTGATGGAGCTTGAGGAGTGCTGCAAAAAGAAATGGGCAAAACTGCCCAAAGATAGGTGTGCCAAGCTTGTATCATATTTAAAAAGACTTGAGGCGACTTGTAAAGACTTGTAATTGCTGCCAAAGGTGCATCAACAAAAGTATTGAGCAAAGGCTGTGAATACTTATGTACATGTGATTTCTTGTTTTTTGATTTTTTATAAATTTGCAAAAGTCTCCCAAAAACGTTTTCACGTTATTATGGGGTATCGTGTGTAGAAATTTGAGAGAAAAAAATGAATTTATTCCATTTTGGAATAAGGCTGTAACATAACAAAATGTGGAAAAAGTGAAGCGCTGTGAATACTTTCCGGATGCACTGTGCCTCCCTAACTGTATCTTTCAGGAGATACATGGACACATATCCTCATTGGTGTGGACAGGGGGAGGGGGGGTATGCGTTTACCTTAAAGACATAAGAATGAGGCAGGTTTGCATTATCTAGCTGCTCAACTGACTCAGGTGCTGTGGTGGGTAGATGTCACCACAACACACTTTTTGGCTGCTGTAGGTGGTCCTTGGCGGTCCCAATTTCAGAACCTGCTGACAACGAATCCAGCTAGGGGCATGGCTCCTCTTCTTCGGCAAGCTAGCCTGGTGTAAAAAGCAGCTCACAAAGGGAGGGTCTGGTTCCCGAAGTCCCCTTGTGAGATAATCAACACCTTGGCAAGCTGATTGCCTTGAAAGGTAGAAGTATGTGGAATTTCCATGGAATCACATCGCTGGGGTTCATTTACCTTAAAGTGTTTAAGTCTTTCACCCAGGGACAAGAGGAATATGGTGTCCCCCACACTCTCCTCTATATATATTTGCAACTATGACATGCCCTGCACAATCAGGTCACCATTTGAGTATTCTACCCTCCCATCAAAACATTGCTTATCGACTTGCCCCAGAGGAGTGGTATATCATCAGTAGCATTACGCAGAGCTCAGACAGGCAAATTGAGTGAGTTGAGGGGTAAGTGGGAGGAGTACCTAGAACCAATTGAGGACTGGGAAAGCATGATACAATCTAGTAGACATGCCATGTCATCTGTTAGATTCCAAAAGATTAAATTTTATATATTTCATATGGTATACTTAACATCTAAGCATCTGTTTCGCTTGGGTAGACACCCAGATGATGCTCGTCATAGATGTGATGCCCACGCCGGGACATTTTGGCATTGTTTTAGGAGTGTCCTTCAGTACACAGGTTGTGGGAAGCCTTATGGCAAAAGACATTTGACACTCTGGCCATTTTATTACCCTTAGACCCCAAAGCCTGTATTTTTGGTCTCTCCCAAGAAGATACCTTTGACAAAGTTACCTTTAAACATCTATATGGCCTCCTCTTGCTTTCCCAGGTAATGGTCTCTCGTAAGTGGATAGCAGACACACCTACACATTTAAGGGACTGGATCACGCTTGTTTAGGAGACTCTACCTCACAAAAAAAATATGTCTACTCCGTTGGACAAGCGCTCCACAAATTCCACAGGATCTGGAACCCATGCATCAACTCTATCTACTACAATGAAACTTCCCCATATGTGCTTCAGCTCAGCATGGCAAACACTCTTAATCCATATGAACTAGAAGCTAGGTAAATGGCTAACTCCGTATGTGTACTGTTATTATTAATTGTTCTGTTTGACAAATTTTTCTTGTATTGTAACTTGGACGTAACCCTGATAATGCTCTCATGTTTTACATTTTTCCAGGGGGTATATTGTGTAAAGATGTTATGCTAAATGAACTTGAAAATCTTATAAAAAATTACTTGATTTAAAAAACCATGTCAAAATAACATAATCTTAGCAGAGTGTTTCTGGTATGTTTATCTGTCATTTAAAAAATGTATCAGTCCTAACAACAGTGATTTTTTGCCTGATCACCCGATAACTGAAGGATCGGGTCAATAAACGCTCAAGTGTACGGCCAGCTTAAGAGTTGAATACACTTATTTAAACTGGCCACACATTACATGTTATTTAGGTTGATCAGCGACTTAAAAGCAGGTTAGTATGATTATTGAAGTGTACGGTACTATTGTCAATTCATTTGGTTTGAGATAATAGAGCCAGGGTGTATCAATCTACCAATGTTTTTTTAATATTCATTTTATTAAGGGATTTGAATTGTATCTATTGGTGGTTCTTTGTTGTTAAGTATTCAAGTGGCACTGTGTTTCTTTTGTTTAAAATGTATGGTGATAAAGTGAAGCTGCTGCTATCAGAGCTGCCCTGACTATTAACCAATTCATATACTCCTGATTTTTTGTGGTGTACATCAGTGGTTGTGACTACACACTAACCACGGGAGCGCTACCTCACACTGTGTGTGTGGTGTGTGTGTGTGTGTGTGTGTATGTGTGTGTGTGTATTTATATATTTAAATATAATTTATAATTTATATATATTACTGCAGATCTATGATAAGCCACCATCCACATACAAGCCTTCTGTTATGGTGGTGCTAACTCTAAAACTGTCCCTACTTTGGGTCACTGAGAGATCACCCCTGGCAGAGGTCCCCAAGTCTCAAAAACAGCCACTCTGAAACAGCACCCCCTGTCAGCTGTCCCAGACATGCTTTGTACACACACACAAAATGGAGGTTGCTCAAATCAATTTATAAGGTAATATAGAGCAGGTGCACCTACTCCATATTACCTCATAAATTGATATGAGCAACCTCCATTTTGTGATATATATTTCCCAGGAAGGGTAAGGATTTTTACATGAAGACAAACTTAAGTAATTTCATATATATTATGCTGAAGAAAACTGTATCCTGTGGATAATTCTGAATGAGTACAAAAAAAATGATATTATATACAAAATACCCATATTCCTTATTTTAGAGCACAAGAAAAGCATGTGCGACATGTCAGATTTAGTAATGAGAAAAGCACATCAAAAGACTACAAACTGACAGAGTAAAGGAGATGATTACGATGTAGACCGTGTCAATGAATCAAGTTTATTTAATTGAGCAGGACACATGCCTACCTCAAATTATTTTGATGAAGAACAGCGTGATACAGAAGGACTTTTGCTTAAAGAAGGGCTGTCAGAAACAGGAATCTGGTGAGGTAAGTAAACTAGATATCTGATAATTGAAGTAGGGATATCAAAATTCAAGATTTTTTTCAAGATAAGAAAAATAATGTGCAATGTTCTAAAACTATTTGAGAAAACCCTTATGACTTCTTAAACACGATGAAACCTCCAATTCATTAATTAAGCATATTTAGCACCTATAAATATGCTATACTTAAACTGTGTTCATATCTGAATAATTTTCATAGCCTTATTACCATTTCTGTTATTAACTCAATGTATCAAAAAGGCAACAGCCGCCACAAACCCCTCTGGATCTTACATCCCTTCTAAAATGAAACCTCTGAACAGAAAAGTAATTTAAGAACTAAACTGGGATTAATAGTAATCACATATACAATGCCTTTGCAACATGCAGTGGAATGTGCTCAATGTATGAAAGTCCATAATGTAATCATTATTGATCGCAAAGCTTTCAAAATGATTGCTTCCCTTTGATCTATATGCAAGAGGTATGGACTTGAAGTTTATCTGACATTGCTGAGAAGCATAAACCAAGCACTGAATGAACACCATACCAAAATATTCAGAAGAATGAATGATAATGAAATTATCCACTAAACCGTAAAGGAAGGAAATATGGTCAGAAAATCGTCCTATAGGGGGCAACCTAAAGGAACAGACAGCCCAAATGCATATTTACAAAGAGAGGTATTTATGAATAAACAAGCTAAAAATCGTGTTTCCAATAAATACTACAAGCAAGATTAAATAATAATATTAAAGAGCCAGATCCAGATTTATGAAAAGATGGTGCTGTCCAATTGCTAGGACTGGAAAACGCCTGCGTTTTTGCATAATTCATAATCTTTTTTTGTATCTGCAGCAAGTGCAAGAATGAGGGGTAAGGGGTGTATATTTTACAGTTTAGGTGCACTCTACGCATATCAAGATTTCTGATCTACGCTTCTAGGGGAGGGGAGTGGTCCCTTATGCGCTCGAAAGGAAGTCTGGATCCAGAGCAGCTATAGTACAGTGAACCTTATCATACAAACAGAGACCCATTATTTTAAAAATACACTGCACCCTCATATGAATGAATAATATGTAGATGATCACAAATAATGACCACCACATTGGACAAGAAATGCCAGAATAAAAAATAGTTGGCAACAAAATGTAAATACCTTAAAATAGGGCATCTAAAAAAAGTATATACTGTCCATGTATGAGTGCAATACATCAAGCGTACCTGCTAATAATAATAATAATGAGCCTGATTGAGACTTAAGAAAGAGCTTGAAAATAAGAGAGGAAGGTTACACCTGGGCAAAACCATGTTGATTGCAGGTGGAGTCAAGGTAATTGTATTCTTTGCATGCAGGGATATATCTTTTATGCAACCTCTCAACTCTAATACTGTTTGCAACAGATGAAATATGACTCCCCTGCAATCAACATGGTTTAGCCCAGGAGTGACTTTCCTCTTATTTTCAAGCTCCTTCTTAAGTCTGAATCTGGCCCGATATTATCACCCCTACAATTAAAACCCTAAAAATCTGCATACTCCAGGCTTTACAACAACTACATTCACCACCAGCACTTGCAATTGCACTTGTAAAATATCCTTTAGCTTTAGTACAAGTTATCACCAGTAATTTAATACAAGTTGCAGTGACTATATATGCAACAGGTGTAAAAACATTAATTGCTATTCTAAATAAGCAAAAAATTATGAGAATAATAAGGCTATATTATGGTATCATTTGGCTCCTCTTAACTTCTATCGTAAGTTCATTCTGAGGTCAAAAGCCTAAAAGGGCGTCTAAGTTAATTCTCTTATAAATATGTGAATGAAAATAATTGAAAGGGGAAGAAAAAGGTAAAATAGCCAATCATCTGATGTGCATATCTGCAGTCCTCTAAAGCAATCATGAGATCTCTGCTTATCTATGAGATTTATTACTCAGGTGACCTTACTCTATTGACACATTCAGTATTTGTCATGTTTCCAATGAAACATTAATCCACATCCAGTAAATCACAGGAAAGTGTTCTGGACATGTATTAGCATAATGTCTCGTACAGCAAAAACAGAATGAACTGAAAGTCACGAAATAGTGGTTTAACATAATGCTATTCAGGGTTACATTTTGTATGTTTGTATATAGAGGATGCCATTTTTGAGCTTGCAAACATAAACCAAAAGCATATCTTTGTATGAATTGTGGCCACACACAGAAGATCCCATGCAGGAGGTGTATATCTAAATTTTAATAAGCTTGAGAATAAGGATAACAGATGATTAAAGAAATATTTAAGTTTCATCTTGCATTTGCTCCTAATTCGGACTTGGTTGGCTGTAATTATACACACTTATAATATAGACTTATATATAACAACTTATAACATCTATGCTATACACCACCAATTCTACACTGAAGCTATAAATCACTGGAAGAAATCACAGCAGTCTAGGTAGGTTGTACGCTGAGATGCAAACAATTCCATGATAAATAGAAGCACTTTTAAGCAAGTTAATGCACCTTCTAACAGGCTCTCTCTACAGTATAGTATGATAGTAAGAGCCTCCTAGAGAATTACAGGGTCTATATTTTATTTAAGTTTTTTTAATATAGTGGCATCACATCACGTAAGGCTTTACAATTTTAACAATCATTATAAACCAGTAACAAACATGGTATGGGTAAGAGGACCTGCTTGCATCTTAATATCTATGGGTCGGATCCAGAAGATGCAAGGTGCACGAGTGGCTCGACTGGACTGGTGGGCGTATGCGCCCTCCAGATGTTACGCTAGGGTTACGATAGTAACCCTAGCATAGCAACATTCGTATGGAACTTTGTTCCATATGAGTCCATTTCCTAGGAAATGGGCTGTGCGTCCCCTCCGCCATTAAAGCGGACAGGGAGAAGCATGCAAAGTGTACAGTGTGGTAGTGGGCTCTCACACTGGTCATGGGGGAGCCTGAAAAAGCACCGCGGAGTAGAAACAGGAAGTGTACATTTGTTACAATACAACATATTAAATGCTATACTTTAATGTAAGTTTCCTATATATGTAATACTATTTCAGCTTACTCTGTGTGACGGAGCCAACAAAAGAATGAAACAGTGTTCACTGCTAAATTATTATACATTAGACTCATAACGTCAAAGTGAGATAGAAGTGCCACAATACTGAATACTGCCAAGATTAGCAGCTTTTACAGTAGGAACAACGCTGGACTATCAAAATAATAAATTAATTTTGAGAAAAAAGTACTAGAGAGTATAAAATGATCACTACATTTATTAAGCACATCTCTGTTAAATGATCACTTCAAATAAACAAATGTGATGCCGAAAGTGTGGCTAGAATAAGAAACAAAAAAAAACATATATGCTCACATGCAAAAATAGTATATGGAAAAATACATCATGAGAAAACAGACACCTGAACAGAAGGGCATTTCTCTAAACATTGCAAACAGATGTCAAGTGGTAATGTATATGCTTCATAACTATCATTGTATTCTTAAATCACTTTGCACAAAAAAAAAAAATATTATTGCAAACGTAAAGTGTATTACCTTAACACAATAATCAATTAAAGCAGTGAAGTCCCATTTCTTAGCATATAACACATTATATGACAGAATTGCTTCCTGTAAAGGACAAAACAGAGGGATAATTACAACCCACAATGACAAGAATGCAGGATCTGTGGATCAACATTGCCATCTACAGGACACGGACGTGAAAGACATTGAAAATTGAAAAATGAAATATCATAAGTCTTAATACAGAAAACTCTAAATATGTATTTTAAAGGGATTATACAAATAAATAATCAGTGGTTGTGTATGATAAACTCTGAAAATACCTTCAGGTCATAAGGGTCTCTTATCCTGTGTCTCAGTGAGGATTCTATAAGTTTCCACCGACTCACAGGCATCCTTCCTCCATTCTGTGTGGAAATGAACGTACAGTTTTGAAATTAAATATGGAATAAAATGTTAAAATGAGTCTGATTATAGATTTCCTACCTGGTCATCTACTGGGTAAAGGTTGAATTGGGAGCATGGCATTTTAACATGGGTGTTGTCCCATTTATCAATGAAAGAATCAGGATGTGGGAGAGGAACCACCTCCACTTGTAATTTGTGAAACTGCAACAAAATCAAGGAACATAAAGAGGTACACTTATTAGCAAGAATACAAGCAGATTAGATAGATAGATAGATAGATAGATAGATAGATAGATAGATAGATAATTCAACCCTGCTTTAATATAACTTTGTAACATCCATTCCAGTATGCGTCTACTGGTTACTATGTAACGAAAAGTAATAAAAGAAAAGACTAACATTTTTCTAAATAAGTTTACCATTTCAGAAGCCAAGCTCTATTAGAATATTTATATCCTGTGCCTTTTAAATTAAATTGCAATGTTGAGTTTAGGTGCAATGTTGCCTAATTTGTATGCCAATTTGGCAACATTACAGAAAATTGAACAAGTGTTTATATTTGCAAAAAGAATTCCATGAGCTACATTACTTGGTAATGAGAAACCATGCGTGCGGGATTTAGGTGGCAGACTTCTGAAAACTTGAAACAAGAATCAGTAAAAGTTTGTAAAATCTGCAGCAAAGCAGGTTGTTTTGCAAGAGCAATCAAGACAACATTATGCTGCACTTGTATTGCAGCATAATTGCCTTGGGTACTCAACTCAGCCTACTGATTGATTGGAGTAAAGCTGGCCATACACTAGGACGATTATCGGTCCCAGCAGGGGGCGAGACGATAAACGGGACGATTTCCCCCTAGGGAAATGTCCCATTATTGGCACCATATACCTCCTCTGCTGGGACCGATAATCCTAGTAGAAGAGGGAAGGGGGCAGTGCTCTCTGTTGCTGCTGCTGCTTTATATCTATGTGCAAAGCTGCTCTGACAGCTTTGCAGGTACACTTTAAAGCTGTCAGAGCAGCATAGTACATAGATATACAGCAGTGGCTATTGCATGCAGTAATACAGATAAGAATCAGCCGAAGCCACGCTTCACACAGCGCGTTTTCATCTGATCCCTGTCTGTATTACTCCTGCAATAGCCACTGCTGTATATTTATGTACTATGCTGCTCTGACAGCTGTAAAGTATACCTGCAAAGCTATCAGAGCAGCTTTGCACATAGATACAAAGCACCGCGCTTCACACAGCGCGTTTTCAGCTGATCCCTGTCTGTACTACTCCTGCAATAGCCGCTGCTGTATATCTATGTGCTATGCTGCTCAGACAGCTGTAAAGTATACCTGCAAAGCTGTCAGAGCAGCTTTGTACATAGATATAAAGCAGCAGCAGCTCTAAACAATAGGGATCCATTCAGCTTGCTGATTGGCTCCCTTAAAATATCAGGATCTTTCTCCCGATTTAAATGAAACATGTCGAAAGATCAAATAATCGCGCCAGAGCGTTTCTGGTGCGTTTATCTGACGTTTCAAAAATTGATCTGTACCATACACTAGAGCGATTATTTGCCCGATCACCCGATAATTGGGAGATTGCGACGATAATCGTCTAGTGCAGGGGTTCTCAACCCTGTCCTCAAGTACCACTAACGGTCCAAGTTTTTTTTAAATCTCCTTGCTGGAGGTGTGCTCATAGCTGACAGTTACATTTCAAAAGCGCCACAGGTTTTGCAGGGAGGCCTACAAAACATGGACCGGTATTGGTACTTGAGGACGGGGTTGAGAACCCCTGGTCTAGTGTATGACCAGCTTAAGACTAGAGAAGTGTGGCTTGCCAGTACAATGGTCTGCTTTCTAACAATTCTGGTTTTAATCCCATCAGCAGGTGCACAAGATCTGTAGGTCACAGAATCTTTGAAAAACAGTTAAAAAGGTTATTCAACAGGTCAAATCCCCTTCAGTGCCATCAACAAGAGATATAGACATAAATTGAAGCCATTAACTTTTTAGCTTTTTCCACTTACTTTCACAGTGACTGTGTGGTTGGCTAAATTCCTCAATGCAGACTTATCAATGCGACATGTTGTCATTTTGTTCATATTATCCAATGGAGTTCCAAGCCATGTCAAGTCAGAGGAAATATTCCTGGCAGGTTGGCTTTGATTAGGATTATCTTTACTGTTTTTGCAAGAGAAAATTAGTTAAAACAAAGCTGTAAAACAGGGGAGTTACAACCAAAAGACCCCAAAACATTTTTTTTCTAGAATAATCGTCACACACTTTTGTCATGTGTAGGTGATAAAGAAGAAGCAGTTAAAAGAAATGAAGAGATTACATGCAATAACTCTAATCACTAATTATGACTATAAACTGCAAACCAGAACTATAGATAAAAAGTCTCTCAACACAATGGACCAGATTCAGAGTTTAAAAATAAGAGAGGAAAGTTGCATCTGACTTCGGGGGAAGTCAAATTTATTTAATTCTATGTATGCAGAGATATATCTTTGTTTTTGTTTTGCTTATTGCCCACAGATACTGACTTAACTTTTACACTGTTATTTAGACTTGGGCTGAGAAACATCACCTTTCAACTAAAATACTGTTTGCACAGATAAAATCTGACTCCCCTGAAATCAACAAAGTTTTGTCCAGATGTAACTTTCCTCTCTTATCTTCAATCTCTGAATCAGGGCCAATGTTTAGTGATGTGGATATAGGCCACAGGCATTTAAAGCAATTAAGCAATTTGGACCATACTAACTACAAGACCATAAACAAGCAGAAAGGAGCATTATGCAACAAGTGAAAACAAGAGCTGCAGTAGGGAAGAAATAAAAGTCAGAGTGGCATTGCATCAATTAAAGTGGTGCACTTCTACAGGTGTCCTTAAGCATTATAGATTAAGAATGTTATGGGGGAATATTGTTTATACTCGCATGAAATGCTCATTTGTATATTTTTGGGTCGCAATGTAGCTTCACGCTATGCAATTGTAGTATTTAACGCTTGTAAAGTCAGAGAATCGTGACCAATAATATCCCCCTATTAAATGCATTGTAGGCACAACGTTTTGCTATTTAAATTCCAAACAAACCTTTAAAAAATATGCGCAATGCTGCAGGCTACATTGTGTTTTCCAATTCACACCTCATAGAGGTGCGAATTGCAGTATAATGAATGGAAAAAAATACTGGAAAAAAAATTGGCACAAAAATGTTTGTTTTATTATTTATTAACAGGTTTTTATATAGCACCACCAGATTACGTAGCGCTTTACAGATACACACGCGCACACACACGGGCTGATTCAGTGTTTGGGACTAAGGGCAAAATAGGTGCAATTGTACAGCTCGGCTAAACCATTTTTCAAAGGAAGGGGTTTTAATTAATTTAAAAAAAAATGCATGCAGGGAAAATACATTACTTTTACACATAGAACTAATATACTGCATAGCTTTATGTTTATTCTATAAAATAGAGTTGAGATAAGAAACCTCCTAATTTTAATTCTGGTTTTACAATTTAAATCTGTCTCCCCTTGTAATTCAACATGGTATTGCTCAGGTCTACACTTGCACCTGAAAAAAGGTGGAAGTGCAACTCTGAATCAGCCCCACAGACTAGCGCTAATTTATTCAGCGGCCAATTAACCAATTATCTATGCTGCACAGAGGACTGAAAGGATACTCAGACAGGTGGTACCTCTACAAACACTACCCACATTCGTCTGACATTGGTACAATCACCGATCATGATTTTAAAGAAGTTCATAAAACCAAATAATCTGATGCAACCTCTCTTTTTACTACAATTCAAGATTGTAGGAGCACACACACACACTGCTGAGATATTGGCCTGGATTCACAGATAAGTAGATTTCAGAATTGAACGTACTTAAGAAGAAATCTACTTAACTGTGAATCCGGACCATTGTTCCCAATGGTTTGGAATCATTTAATCTTAATGCTACATATAACTGTTGTTCAAATATTTATTTTTCAATAAAAGCACATCAAACAAGAACAAACATATAAGACTCTGAAAAATATTCAAGACCAAAGGCCTGTTTATTGGGGGTCATGTAGCACATGCATATTTATTGCATTAAAAGCCAGACTGTATACGAGTTATATGCAACAGTGCTGTAAATTTATCTTAGGTAAATTTAATAATCACATCTACACATGGATCATATAACCAGAGCCTTAACAACATAAAAGGTACTCCATGCAATGCCAGCACTGTCAGTACCAGCTTAAGAGAAGAGGGAATATAACTACCCAGAGGTTGCAAAACATTTTTATTTTTAATACCCTTCCTCACAAATTATAGCTACAGGACCAGATCTTGATTCATCAACAGGGGGGTTTCCTGATCACAATGTTTGGAAAACTGTCCCATTTGGTACTGGGGCACACAAGCTGGCAACGTAATACCAGGATGAAATTCTATGTTCAGATGTAGTAGTAAATCTGACGGCAAGGTGGGACAGAGCAGGAAGCGGAAGCATTTTGTGTGTGTGTGTGTGTGTGTGTGTATATAAATTGAACAGGAAGGAAGGGCTGCATTCTATATTCCATAGGGCCTCCCCTCACCAGGAATCTGGCATCAGAATTTAACGCAATGAAGATCTAGATCCAGTTTGTAGATGCCCATACAGACATTTGCACTGATGTACCTGACCTATTTCCCCCCTCCCATTCTTGCCAGATTTTTAAAAAGATAATCATTTGTAGAAAAGATCAGAAAAGAAAACAGCAGAAATGTTATTTAAATGAAAAAATAATACAATGTACAGTATATCGGATTACTGCTTTATCAAGACTGTGTGCAGTATAAAAAACAGAATTTAGACTTTACACTCCATGAGGGAGTGTATACATAAATTCTAAGGAAATTGGTGGGTAATAAGTACGGAATAGC
>WWET01000190.1:248421-258582 GCA_011038615.1 Limnodynastes dumerilii | reverse complement strand
GGGGGGGGGGTGATTGGTGCCAATGTCGAAAGAGCTTACCTTTGAACCTGGTCTGCCCTTCTGCCTTTATGCCCCAACCAAGAATGGAGAGTCCTCTGTTTAAAAACTGTCAAACATGCAAAATTTTGTCAATTCATACATATGCACCTTCTACTTTTCAGTACAGAAACTAACATTTTTGAGTTACTCTGAGCTAAAAGCAATAAAGCTTGAATTATAAAATGTAAATACAATTAGTTTTTAGCGTAATTTAAATAGAATAGATATACAACTATTTTCTTTTAAGACCACAATTATTTTGAAAGGTTGTAAACATGACACTGTATTTTACTGTGGAACATCATAACTCATGTAACATCATTAGCAGTGGTTGTTTATAAAAAGGTTTAAAGTCCATAAGACACTTAAGCTAAGCTAATTGCACTGCTGACGAAAGTGTGCTTTTTATTACATACTAGGTTAAAAGAGTGGAAACAACTTAGACAGAGCACCAGGTGCAACTGTTATGGAGAAATGCATATGGTCATATGGAACAGTCACCCTGATCACAATAAGAAAGAAACACACAGGTGACAGTGGGAGGGGAGACATTAATAAGGAATAGGGAAAGCCCAGCATACACATAATGGCTGTAATGACTGGGCTCAGAGTAATGGCTTCACCTCTGTTCCCCACTGTGCTGCTGGGGTCCCGGAGTCCCTGGGAACCCCTTTCTGTTTCTTCGGTGACTCTTTCCAATTCCTGGACGCGGATTTTCTTTCTGAGAGGTTCTTCAAGTGCATCCACTTCAAAGCCCGCACTCATTGCTCCGCACACATAAGCAAGCAAAGCTGTCTGGTCATCCTAAACCGGCACGTCCCTGACAACAGTGCCCAAACTATGCAGTGGCTTTCTGCGCTTCCTGGAAATACACAACTTTTGCTCCACTCCCTAATGTCTGACGCATGCGCAGTGCTTGAATCCGCCTGCGTGGACGTCTGTTTGACGATCATTGGCTGAAGAAATAAAGAAGAGAGAATGAAACCTCTTGAGGTCGTAAAGAGGAAACGGATTTCGAAGGAGTGTCGTGAAATAGGAAGTGGTCTTTTTTACGGCAGCTTCGGAGAGGTCAGATAGGGGATTTACGGACACGAGGCAGAGCTCGTAGGGAGATGGACAGTAACAGCCACCCCGGAGGTCGGGGCGGCCTCGGCAGTATCTTCGGTGGATCCCCCGGGTACACTCAGGCAGACCTAGCGGGTGTTCCATGTGAGTATAGTGTAAGGGCTTATACGGGTGTTTAGCCTGCGTTATATGATACTATATGTTTCCTGACACACTCCTTCCCCGGCACCACGTGAATAGTGCGTGTAGAAGACGATCTGTCGCCTTGTCATAGATCAGGATAATATTCTACTGTTTGACTAACCTCTCCAGCATTACATCGCACTATTCACAAAAGAGACATCAAATATCTTTCTGATGATGGTTTTGAGCTGTTCTAAAACGATCCGTTGTTTATAATGGCATTTCTTATTTTTTTTGCAGACTACGGTGTGTTTTTTGGTTATAGTAATTCTGTATTCTATTTAGATCTTGGCTGTTTTAGTTTTTAACATATTTTTTTTTTAATATTTTAGAAAATTAGCTGTGATAAGTAAATCACCATGGATTTGCAGTAATGTTAAAATGTGCATTTTTGACTTGACACAGCAAGAGGTCATTAAATGAACTTGACCTGCTCTTTTATTTTTTTTATTGTAGTCCTTTACAGAATATTTAACATTCAATCAGTCCCTGTCCCATTGCAGTTACATTTTAAGTTCCCTAACACTTACAACACACAGAGAAGGGTTAATTTAGTCAGCATCCAATTAACCTACAGCATGTTTTTGGTGTGTGGGGAGAAACTCATGCAGACACAGTGAGAACATACAAGCTCCACACAGATAAGGCCTAGTCTAGTAATCGAAATCGTGACTGTGCGATAAAAGTGCTAATCCTGGTCACCGTGCTCTAGTGCTCAGAAACCCAGTGATGCTTACACCAAAATTAGCATGTGCCCCCCCTATATCATGGTAACCAGTATTCACCAACCAGGATCTATAGAGAACAGCATTTTGGTTTGGTTAGTGAGTATCAGATCCATAAATCTATGGAGCACAGATGTTTCTTGGGTTGGTGAGAGAATTGTTGCCCATTGTTTAGAATAAATACTTTCATACAGCCCCACTTGTGATGGTCAATATATTATGCTTCTGTTCATTTTTAATATTACTATGGAACTGATTATAATGATTAGTATTTTTTTGTTTTTTTCAGTAACTGGCATGAATCCACTTTCTCCATATTTAAATGTGGATCCAAGGTATTTAGTACAGGTAAGATGTTTATTATCGCACATAAAATTTGCAGTACTCTTGACTATGCAGATTTAGGACCGGATCCAGGCCTCATCACGCTTTCTGTACGTGCGGGTGTCTGTAAGTTCGACAGAGAGAAGAGAGTGCACGCCCCGTCACTCCCTTCTCTTGTGAAAGCTTTATGGCAGCTTACGCTGCCTTAAGTCCATCGTGCGGATCAGCAGTCTGTACGACTGCTGATGGGAGCCCCAGCCCACACTGTACGATTACCATTCTTCCCTCCTGCCCACTTTAGCGGGTGGAGGGGAAACATAGCCCATTTGCTTGCAAACTATCGTAACCCTAACGTAATATCTGGAAGGCGCATGCATTGTGTGCGTAAGTGACCTGATTTTATCGGGTCTGGATCCGGCCCTTAGTCTTGTCATATTTTGCATGTAATAATGGAGCCAAATATGAAACAGCAAGTACTTGAAAGCAACAACTATTTGGCCCTTTAGCCCAGTCATATGATCATGTAACTTGTCGTGGTGTTACGGTCTGAACAATTATCATCCATATTTATGGACATCAAATGAAATGTTGGCTCAAATATTTAGTTTTGAATACTTTGGTTAGTTTAGGAGCAGTTATGCCTTAAATGCTTCTTGTGTAGCCCCTTTCCGTACTTGTATTGCAAGTTAAGACATTCTTGGTTGTGTTCTCTAGTCAGGTTATTTTGCTTCATTTTTTTTTTAGCAGGGGGTTTTAAATGCTTATGCTTCACATCTGTATTCTATACTCCCTACTCCAGTGGCCTTTTGATTATGTTCTATGAATTTATTCCAGGGCTCAACAGATTTTTGCAGAAATTAGACACTCAAACAAATATTAGATACCAGGGTTTAAGTAAATAAATATACAGGGTTTTCTCATATGTCCTGTGTTTCCCCTCCGGTGCACATTGTCTGGCTGATAATGCAGGTTGCTATAGTATATCCACAGTGAAGGCCCCCCCCACACACTTATACCATGCCCACTGAAACTACAGGGATAGCCATTATTTGATATAATCTAAAATATGGAGGTTTGGAAATTTTCACAATTAACATATTTGTCTAAAACTCCTTTTTATGTACCTGTTGTCAGAATGTAGTAGATATCATCTGGTCTTAATGTCATTTTTTCAGGGTTACATAGTCTTTGAAAGTCACTTGCTCATTCATGTTTAAAAATGTAAACTTTTAAATTTAAAATGTAAACCCTAAAATGGTTAAATACAGATGTTTGTCATCCTGCAGGATACAGATGAATTTATTCTACCTACTGGTGCAAATAAGACTCGTGGCAGGTTTGAGCTGGCATTTTTTACTATCGGTGGCTGCTGTATGACAGGTTTGTTCCATAATTCAAACGGAAATATTCCATAGGCAATCAACAGTTGTTGCTATAGTGCTAAATCTATCTTCTACTTTTATTATGTACCGAAACTGTAATAGTGTGACTTGCTCCCAGTGAACTTATTTGGTTGGCATTATATTACTGTGTTATCTCACACATGCATACTACTAGAGGTTATACATAAATATTCATATCCACCCTATCTGATATACACTGCTCAAAAAAATAAAGGGAACACTTAAACAACACAATGTAACTACAAGTCAAACACACTTCTGTGTAATCAAACGGTCCACTTAGGAAGCAACACTGATTGACAATCAATTTCACATGCTGTTGTGCAAATGGAATAGACAACAGGTGGAAATTATAGGCAATTAGCAAGACACCTCCGATAAAGGAATGGTTCTGCAGGTGGTGACCACAGACCACTTCTCAGTTCCTATGCTTTCTGGCTGATGTTTTGGTCACTTTTGAATATTGGCGGTGCTTTCACCCTAGTGGTAGCATGAGACGGAGTCTACACTCCACACAAGTGGCTCAGGTAGTGCAGCTCATCCAGGATGGCACATCAATGCGAGCTGTGGTAAGAAGGTTTGCTGTGTCTGTCAGCGTAGTGTCCAGAGCATGGAGGTGCTACCAGGAGACGTGGAGGAGGGCAACAACCCAGCAGCAGGACTGCTACCTCCGTCTTTGTTCAAGGAGGAACAGGAGGAGCACTGCCAGAGCCCTGCAAAATGACCTCCATCAGGCCACAAATGTGCATGTGTCTGCTCAAACGGTCAGAAACAGACTCCATGAGGGCCCGACGTCCACAGGTGGGGGTTGCGCTTACAGCCCAACACAGTGTTTTGCTAATTGCCTATAATTTCCAACTGTTGTCTATTCAATTTGCGCAACTTGTTGCTTCCTAAGTAGACCATTTGATTACACAGAAGTGTGATTGACTTGTAGTTACATTGTGTTGTTTGTGTTCCCTTTATTTTTTTGAGCAGTGTATAATCTCCCATCTGCAGTACACACTACTAACCCTGAAATAAAGACTCTCCTATTACTATTTTAATTCTTCCTCTGCTCTAGCTCACACTATTCTATGATAAGAATACAACATTCATCCTCTATTTAAATCCACACCTTATATACTTTATCTGGTCTTGATCTTCTCTCATGCTGCTCTGCCCAGAACTTCAATAGAAACAAAGGAAAGAAAAAACAATCCCATAGAAAAACTGCAACCCGCGCCAAGCCAAAAAAAGCCATGATTCGAGGGGGAAAAAACAAGCACAATTCCGTTGGTTATAAGCGGAATTGGAAACTGATACCGAACTTTCTGTGCATCTGTAACTCGTGTGAAGATTGAATAACCTGTCTTAGGTCATTTATTATGTAAATTAATTACATTTTACTATTTATAGTTAAAGCTATTGCTGAATTGTTGCCTGATCGTCCTAGGTGTTTTGCCTAGTAAAAATGTGGTACTGCTTTAATTCCTGGGTTTAGCCCTCACTGATTAAAACTATATTCCAGTGGTAGTCAGCAGTCCAGTGCTTACAATGCCTGTGGTTGCGTTACACTACTGGAAGAGTAAGACACTACTATCTTGTGCTGGTCGTCATTGTTGCTGTTCTGGTAACATGTTGTATTGGCACCTGGTAGTGTTGCTATTCCTCGAGAGTGCGCCATAAAGCCTTTGCTGCATTATGGTGCTAGTCTGGAATTGCACAGTTGTGTATTTTTATTTTAGCTTTTATAATTTGTGGTTCCAAATATTTATTCATGGAGGCGGTATTTCTGTAACTTAAGTGTCACTAAACAATTGTAAAAATGGTTCTGCTTGTGTGGGTCATTGTTACGTTTTCACTCTTAGGAGCTACGTTTGGTGCATTTAACGGTTTGCGTCTTGGATTAAAGGAAACTCAGAACATGGTCTGGTCCAAACCCAAGAACGTTCAGTAAGAAAACAGAATTTTCCTATTTGTATGTTCATTATCAAAATGGAGTCATGTACGCTCTAGCAGTGATAGGCAGCCTGTGACACATTAGGTGTGTAGAAAGAAGGCCTAGCATGCTTGCCAGTAATTAGTTATTCTTAAGCCTACCTATAGCAATGTATGGTCCTCTAAAATTGGGCAATGACCATGCAAATTGAAGGACTTCCAGCAGGTGGCAGTATGTATATTTACATTATTGTTGGAAAGATTGTATTTCATAAAGGCTGTTTAAAATACTGTATATAGTTTTCAGCAATAGCTATATGCAGATTTGTCATAAATTTACAAGCCGTGTTTAAATTTAATGAAAACATTATTAAATGATTCTGTTTAGGGTTCTTAAGTTGTTTGATGTCATGTAAATTGCTGAGTTTTCTTTTTCTAAAAAATGCATTGTTTTTTTTTTTTTTAATCGGATGTTTTACAAATAAGGATAACGTAACTGTCTCAAATGCACATGGGCTTACACAGTTATAAGCAAAGTACAGGACTAAAATAAACATAGATATATAGTGGAAGCACTACAAGAGACACATTGTTTAACATTCATTGGATTTTACCTTGCATATCTAAAGTATCCAGAGAAACTAATGGTGCTGATCCAAAATTGAAAGTAACAGCAAGAAGGGGAGACATCCATGTGGGAAAGCATGTATAAAAAGAGCAATCAGATTGAGATGATACGCTTTGTAGCTGAATTCTAAATTAGCGTTCAAAAGTACTATTCAATATTTCTGTGTAATGAGCAAAACCAGCCAGTATTATCACTGCATGTACAGTACCAGTCAAAAGTTCGGACACACCTTCTCATTCAATGGCTTTTGTTTATTTAAATTCTTTTCTACATTGTAGATTAATACTGAACACATCAAAACTATGAAAGAACACATACTGAATTATGTTGTCAACAAAAAGTATTAAACAAATCAAAATGTTTCATATTTTAGTTTCCTCAAAGTAGCCCCCTTTTGCTTTGATGACAACTTTGCACACTCTTGGCGTTCTCTCAATCAGCTTCACAAGGTAGTCTCCTGGAATGGTTTTGAATTAAAAGATGTGCCTTGTCAAGAGTCAATCTGTGGAATTACTTGCCTTCTTTGTGATTGTCTCAATCAGTTGTGTTGTGCAGAGGTAGGATTAGTACACAATGGACACCCCTATTTGACTACTGTTGTAATCCATATTATGGCACGAACCACTCAACTCGGTAAAGAAAAACGACTGTCCATCATTACTTTAAGACATGAAGGTCAGTTTATACGGAAAACTTCAAAAACTTTGAATATATCCTCAAGTGCAGTTGCAAAAACCATCAAACGCTATGATATAACTGGCTCTCATGGGGACCGCCCCAGGAAAGGAAGACCAAGGCGCATCCGCTAAAACGTGCTATTCAGAGGTGCGTTTCTAAGAAACGCGCACCTCTGCATTGACTGTATAAAAAGCCGGACGATTTTAAAAAAAAAAAACAAAAAAAAAAAAAACAGTCGGAGCCTTAATTGCTTCAACTGCACGACTTTTGTTTTTTACAAAGCAAAAACCTAACCCCTTCTACCCACCTGCCCTGTCGCCGCAACCTATGTAAATAAATAAAGTACAACCCGACAGGGCATGCTGCCGCAAGTAGAACTACAAGCGCAGGCATGCCTATGAATGACAAGGCATGCTTGCGCTAGTAGTACTACTATTGGCAGCATGCCCTGTCGAGATGGTTTGGGATGAGTTGGACCGCAGAGTGAAGGAAAAGCAACCAACAAGTGCTCAGCACCTCTGGGAACTCCTTCAAGACTATTTGAAAACCATTCCAGGAGACTACCTCATAAAGCTGATTGAGAGAAAGCCAAGAATGTGCACAGGTGTCATCAAAGCAAAAGGGGGCTACTTTGAGGAATCTAAAATATATTTTGATTTGTTTAACATTTTTTTTGTTAACATTATACCATATGTATTCTTTCATAGTTTTGATGTCTTCAGTATCAATCTACAATGTAGAAAATAATTTAAATAAACAAAAACCATTGAATGAGAAGGGGTGTCCAAACTTTTGACTGGTACTGTATAAATATTTGATTAATTTGCACCCATCATATTAAACATTGTCCCGGTTTATATATGCACCTTTTTTTGTGCAGATACTGCTACCTCGGCTTACTTATGACACCAATCAATCATTGCATGGAAAAAAGATAAGGGACAGGACTCAGACTGGACACAGCGGGGATCCAAATCTGGATCCAGGCTTCTGTGTAACAGTTGTACGGAGATGTTATAGCTCACTCCTACCTTAAAATTTCTGGATATGGTGTGGACATCTGTATAATACATTCATAGCACACTGTTACTGTACTTATCTGTATATTCCAGCCTCTGTTAATTGTATAGTGTGTACCCAGTTTAATATGCCCAGCATAATTGACTGAATCCCAGCAGTAGTCAGCTGTCTAGTGCCACCTCATGACTATGATCGTGTTACACTGCTGGAAGAAAAATGCACTGCTATTCCATACTACGTGTCACAGTCACTGTTCTAGTGATATGTTGCATTAGTATCAAGCAGAGTGGTGTTTCCCTGAGAGTGTGCTGACTGCTATTTCACGCTGTTTGCTGCTAGTTGGGAAACATACACTAATTTTTATAAAAATAGAGATTGTCTTCCATACCTTTTTAATGACTTTGTTTTTAATTTTTTTTTTGTGCTTTATCTTCAGGATTCTTAACATGGTAACAAGGCAGGGTGCGTTGTGGGCCAACACACTGGGATCTTTAGGTAAGTGAATTGTGTCTTATTTGCCAGTAGTAGTCAGCTGTCCAGTGCTTTCTCATGCCTGTGACTGTGTTACACTGCTGGAAGATAAAGGCACCGCCGACAAGTACTTAATGCCAAAGTCACTGTTCTAGTGGTGGATGGTCTTAAGTATAAGGCTGAGCTGTGCTTCCTCGAGAGTATACTGAGCACTTGTCTGTTTAGTTCTAGTATGGAAGCTTACATGATATTCTTTAGCAAGAAGCGGTTTACATCAACATTTTATTACAATAATGGTCTTGTGGTGTATTTTGAATGGAGATGCACAGTGATGCATTTATTATCTCTCAACACTTTGGTCACCCACCTCTTGGGTTTGTCCTGGAAAACCCTTGATGGTCAGGGATGTGCTTTCACGTCACTGCTGCTCCACCAGCTGTATTTGTTTAAGGTTTCACAAGACTAAAGTTTGTAATTTGGTGATAAAGCTCTTTTTGCAAAACAGAATTCTGCCTCATACTTAAGTGTTTACAACGTTACACGTGTTTGCATTGTAAGGCTCTTTACAATATGCTTTTAACTCATTGTTGTGGTCTTTGTTTTTTTTTTCCTTTGCCCATTTTGCAGCATTGTTGTACAGTGCTTTTGGGGTGGTAATAGAAAAGACCAGAGGAGCCGAAGATGACCTTAACACTGTAGCTGCTGGCACAATGACAGGAATGTTGTACAAATCTACAGGTGACGTTCTGTTCCCCTATATAAATGTTTGTGTCTTTGCTTTAGCTGTAGAAACATAGGTTTAACATTTTTTTTACCAGAAACCTACAACAGGCTACCAATTATGGATAACGCCCATGTGACCATATGACACACAGTGGATCAAAGTTTGTTGGGGGGTTTTTTGTTTTTTCCTTCCATTTGTGGGCAGGTCGAGAAAAGTGAGAACACCAGACATTGACCTTAGCGGTAATATTTCGTTTAACACTTCTATATTGTAAAGGATTGACTTTCACTATGTTAGAAAATGCTGATATTGAAAGGAAAAATGCGTGTGTAACGAATGCACAAGTCATCTAATCCTCTGGCAGAATCTCCATATGGGCCTGATCCAGACCTATGCACAAGCGTAAAAGTGTCTGTGTGTGTATTCATAGGATGAATTTATTGCTGGTGCTACACACACCTTGAAAATGGCATATAAGACCGAAACGGCTGTCGGTGGATGGTGAGCAGGGAGCAACCAAGCCATATTTCTATGATGTTTGGAACGCTTCTCCCATCATGGATTGTTTTGCCTTTATGAACTGTTATTGAGCCTTGTATTGATGGACATTGGCTATTAGCTGATATCTAGTTGCCATTCCCTGCTATACCTGTAGCACAGCCTGTTTATTGAAAGATTTTTTATTCTGCACATTTTTGCACTTTATTGCACTGTTTGTATATGGAATACTCACCTCCAGAAGTGTTGTCATTTGTTGCCTCAGGAGGATTCTAATAAATATTTTTCTATTTTTTGCCTAAACGTTGTGTGCTGGCTGTGTAATCTATTACACATACATATCAGTATCTATCTTGTAGCCATGCAGTAGTAGGAGTGCCTGTCTCATCTCTGGAGATAGATAGATAGATAGATAGATAGATAGATAGATAGATAGATAGATAGATAGATAGATAGATAGATAGATAGATAGATAGATACATA
>WWET01000190.1:235167-247307 GCA_011038615.1 Limnodynastes dumerilii | reverse complement strand
AAAATCCAATCTTTCACAGGCGTGGTATGATTGATAAGGGAGAACAGTTTACGCTGCACCCTTTCTTTTCATTATACCAGTACATGTCAAATCAGAAAGGTATAAGCTTTAGATGGCTTTTCTATTGCTTAGATCAGTTTTAATTGTTTATCAACCAATGTGTTGAATTGTATTTACTTTTCTGACTTAATGTTAAACCTGTAAATGAGAAGTATATTTGGCTCTGTGTGGGTGAAAGGTTTCTGCTGTCAGAGCAGAATTAGAATTATCTTGGGTGTAGAATCGGTGTGGTGTGATGTCGGTGGAGCTGCATTCCTTGTTATAGTCTAACATTTATACGTTTCAGGGTTGTGTGTATATGACGAGGAGTTTCCAGGCCAGTGCTACATATTATAGTGATGGTGCAGGGCTGCAATTTTCACACCCCCTGTCGCGAGAAAAAACAAAAAATTATTAGAATTGCGTACAATGCAGAGAGGTCAACAGTGACTGCTTCACGCTAATTTTATTTAGATTCCTATTTCAATTATTTTTCTATAGAAATAACATTAAAAAAAATAAGTTTTTTTTTTTTTTTGAGAATGAAGTAATACCATTATCTAACTCCATACTGCTTTTCACCGTTATACGCATGTGCAGTAGCATCCACACCGTTGCCTCCCATGTACTAGTATTGTTGCACTGGATAACACCATCTTATATAGTTTTTTTTGTTTTTGTTTTACTACTTGAGCTTATGGAGCCTCAAAACTGTCACCGCAACATAGTGTCTGACAGTCATGCTGTGCACACTGCTGTTATGAGAGATACAGTGCTTCTGTATCTGATAGTGGGGAAGGGAGGGGTGCCTCTACTGTAGTGCCTCTACGTGTTGGTTGTCTGTCCGACTGAATAAAAATTAGGTTTTTGAAAATATACTAAATCAGATCATGCCATAGAACACTGCAGAAAATGCTTTAACATTAAGCTCTGGTCACCTTTTGCATACAAATTGGTTCTGGTTTGGTGAAGTTGGACAATTTCGATTTCCATTTTACTGAGTAAATTGTAAGGTTCTAAGCTTTAATATTAGTCTGAGAAGGGGGATAGCTAGTTTTCATTGTATGTATGTATGTATGTTCTATAGCATGCACCAAAGCTCATGAAAGGGCTTTATTTTATTCTAGGTGCTAACCCTCCTATAGAGTAGTAGGTCTTACCAATTTAGCTGTACTTTCTCTGGATTAAGTTTAGTTCTGTTTGTTCATTAATGTCTGGTTTATGGTGCATGCAAAACACAACCAGCCCATAACAGGTATTAAAGAGCTCTTCTAATAGTGACAATTACAAAGCACCCTAATTAATATTTTAAAAGAAATATCCAAATTACTCAAAGTATCTTTTATTAATCACTAGTTAGCCAGGGCTCAGTGTGTCCCTGCCAGCCTATGTGTTACTCTACAAATAACTGCTTCTGGTATTTCTGTTTCGGGTTTTCTGTACTTGTTGCATGATGCCTATTCAGCACAATGAATGATTAATTATGAACACATTGACAGCAGTGGTATTTAATGCTGCTCGTTACTGATAAGAAAAGGAACATTCAGTGGAAATTGCTGCCTAGAAAGACACTATCTCCATATGCACACCACTGTCAGACAGGGAGTGCTGTACAAAGGGGAGAAGCTGGAACTGTAAAGTTCCGTACATTTAACATAGAAAGAAAGGCAAAAGTAATGGTGGTTTTTCATCCCATTAGTTTGCTGCAACAGAAGATTCTTAATGTTTCATTTGAAGTTCAAAATATTCAGCTATTGCCCATTTCCAGACAGTAAATGTTTCCTCTATTGTTATACATCCTGTAACATTCCTGTGAATTCTGCATAGTATTTAATTTATAGAAAAGTCGTATAGGGCTGGATTTAATAAACTTCTCAAAAGGAAAAATTGAGGTGTTGCCCATATCACCCAATCAGATTCTAGCTCTTGCTTTCTTATTACATATTGGAGAATGTCAGCTAGAATCTGATTGGTTGCTATGGGCACCATCTCCATTTTTCCTTTTGGGAGATTTAGTAATTCTAGCCCATAGTTTTGAACAAGTCTGCAAATGCATCTTCTGCATTTGTCCTGATACATATGTTTTCCAGTATGAATTGCTGTCCTAGTACTAGCATTTAATTTCTGTACAATTATGTTTTGTTAGTAATATGATCTGTTTTCCCCCCATAGCTGGATTACGTGGAGTCGCACGTGGTGGACTTGCTGGCTTAGCACTTACAAGTATCTATGCTATTTATAACAACTGGGAGCATATTAAAGGGTCATCAACACATCTGTCATTATAGAAACTTTTTGGACAGCATGAACACTATTTACATTCTTTGGAATGAACTGTACTCTGTCATTCTGGACATCCAGTCTTTGTGACTTTGCATTTTGGACCCCAATGAAGTGAAAATGACTGACACTGCAGTACGATTTGTCGCTGTGGATTGAAAAGCCATCCTACACCACAGACTCACTAGCAGTAGTGCCTGCTATAGGTATGACAAAAGGGTTGCTTGTTTGTGTCAACGCAAGACAAAATAAATCTATATTTAATTATATTATTTTGGCAAATCTGTAACTTACTGTATTGTAATGTTGATTTTCCTGTACTTTTAGTTAAATTAAAAAAAAACAAAAAAACCTGTTCAACATATAACTTTATTGATCACTTTATTGAAAAAAAAAGGTAGTCAAAATGGCTATATATTTCTAATAAAGCAAGTTCTGTGTAACATACATGAAAAGCAATAGTGCAGTGGGAGTGTTTTGGGTTTTTTTTTTTTCGGTTGGTCTGGTATAAAATATGGACAGTCAAAATGTTGATAGTTGAGTATTATGGTAGTATTGTAGTATCTGTAAAGTTAATATATGTATATGGCTTGTAAAAAAATACTAACATAATATTTAATGGTGGACATTTTGACCTTTCAGCACTGACTGTTGACATGTGCCAAAATCTTTGCTGGTTGCTAAGTGTTAACAAATCCAAAATTGCACTAAATTATTAAATACTGCTACATGGTATTACATCAAAATAAAGCAAGAAAGAAATGGGATGACAGATATGGGTCCCTACTGTTAACAGTCGCAGAGAAATCTAGGCTGTTCAGTAATAAGGCACTATTCATTATGGAACTATGCCCTCACTGTCTGTCAGACACCACAGTCTTGTATCTCAAATATTTAAAATTAGGGCAGATTAAGTCTAAACGCAACTACACCATATTTTATTGTAATCTGACATTGTATATTATGTTACCATTTTGTAGTGCATTGATCGCAATTGGATTTTTAAAATCCTATTTCTGAGCTTGTCTGCTGGAATGGCATCTTAAAATCAGCAAGTTTTTCTGTGCAAATGAGTGAATCAATTATTGTGTTCTTTCTACTGCTCTGTCAAAACAAATTACATAACTTGGATTTCATAAAGCAATTGTGCTATGTAAAAGCAGAACCCTTGACTAGGTAACATCCTGGATGGAGACAATACTGTATCTGAGTGCTAATTGGTTTATGTTTATTTTTTTTATTTTTTATTTTTGTTTTTTTTAGGTGATTTACAAACAGCTTCAATTATACAGTGCGAGCATTAATTAGAATGGTGAACCCTAAATGGTTTGCTTCAGAGAAAGATCAGGCTGCCCTGCTCATAGATACTGCAGAAGACATTTGGGGAAGTTAGCACCTACCCATTTGTGAAAAGAAAACTGAAAACACCTAACTTTTTAATTATCATTTAGAAGGTGCCACCAAAATTTCCGTAGCGCTCTACAAAATAGAGTACAGACATACAGGGTAGGCATGGACAGCACAGTACATAATAAAATACAATAAAGTGAACACAGCAAGGCAGAATGGGAGGTGTCAAGCTTGGCAGATCAGGGAGGAAGGGATAGAGTACAGTGAGAGGTTGAAAGGGAGCCACCAGGTGGGGATGGGGTAAGAGTAGCAGAGGGATACAAGAGGCAATGAAGTGGTGGAGGTGGGAACAACACTAGGATAGACGGCACTGCTTATGTGAGCTAACACACTAAGTGGGAAGGATGAACTTACAGAAGACGAGGGGGAAGGAAGTGGACTGCTGGTGTGAGCAGAGGAGAGGGGGAAGGAAGTAAGAGAAGTGAGGTGTGTTTTAAATGAGCACTTGAAGACCTGTAACATGGGGAGAGTCTGACTGAAGGAAGGAGGTCATTCCAGTGCAGAGGTTCAGCACAGGAGAAGTCCTGGATACGGCCGTGAGATGTGGTCAGTAGAGAGGTCAGACAGTGGTGGTTAGCAGAACAAAGAAGGTGGGAAGGGGTGTGCATGTTGATGAGGAAAGAGGTAGGGAGCAGTGGATGAGGAGTTTGAAGAGAGGTCTGAAGCAGATAGGAAGTCAGTGGAAGGTTTGACATAAAGGAGAGCAGTGTGAGGAAGATGAGCCTGGAAGCAGCATGGAGTATAGATTGAAGAGGGGTAAGACAGGTGAGCGGGAGACCAACGAGGAGGAGGTTACAGTAGTTGAGGTGTGATGACTAGAGAGTGGATGAGTGTTTTTGTAGCCTCATTGGTGAGGAAGGGATGGATGTGTGCACTGTTGCATAGGTGGAAACAGCAAGAATGAGAAAGGGCACGGATATGTGGTATAAAAGAAAGTAAGGCGTCAAGGATGACACCTAGGCAGGTTAGTAGGCCCGTCCCCTACTAACGAGGGCGGGTTGGCAGGGATGTCGGCGGCCATCTTTCCGGAGCCTGTGTTAATCATGAAAACAGGCGCGACGTCATCGGTGGGTGCCTGGAAAGTTTCTTAAAGGCTTTCTGTGCCGGAAAGCACGCTGGCTGTGTTTTTCCTCGCTACACTGAACATGCAGGAAGAGAAAAGGCCATAGAAGTCCGGGTAAGCCCCTCGCAATACTTGGAAGTAAGTGGAATTTGTAGTTAGTATAGTATTTCCTCTGTAGATCTGAACACTCCAGGGATAAAGCGGATTTAAAGGCCGGACACAAGAAAAGTCACCATGTCTCATGGCCCCTTTCCAGACAAACCTAGTAGCATGGCCTGTACGGACTTTGAGAAAGGACTCAGCGTGAGTCTGAAACGCATCAGTCGGGCGGCACACGGGACCAGAGATCATCTCCAGGCTATCAGCAGTGGTATCGTGACCTGTCTTCAGCCGGGTACCTTAACATCTATAGCAGGCATTCACATACTATCTGCCCTTCCATCTCCCTGGTATAAACTTTGGTTCCCCTTTTATTATATTATATGTGATGCGATTGGTATTAATAAATTGTTGTTTTTCCATTTGTTTTCCCTCATTCATATCCCTGTGAGGGGAAGGAAGAACAGTCATCATCCACCAACTTTTCCCATACAGTCTTATGTTTAATTGTCTAACTGACACTTCCCACCGAGTCCTCCAGCGCTTTGAGGTGATTCTTCTTATATATCTTCAGTTTTTATTGGGGAATGAGGCATCCCTGAAGAATCCCCTCAGCAGCATAGAGGTAGTGTGCAGATCTTCCTCTATATACATTTTTTTTTATATTGAATGTTTTTTTGCCTGCTATATAAATAGCGGACATGCTCAATGTATGTTCTCCTGCCCAGTTTAGAACTTGATGATGATGATGGGCGAACGATCTTCCCCTGTCCAGCCTTAAGGCTGTGTCCACCAATCTATATCCATTTTGGATAGAATGATCCTCTGTTTCAATTCTTGTGGATCCTTGTTCCATTGTTGTAGAAATGCCTACTGGAAGTACCTCATGTGGAGTCTTGCCCATTCTACTGTGTATGGCTGAAGACATTAGTCCTAAAATTCTTAAAGTCTCTTGTGGGCAACCACACCTTTGTTTTTGTGTGATTGCACTCATGTTTTCCCTTCTGACAGATTGACTGTCATACTTATGGTATTTATTAGTACTCCCAGATACTGCATGGTTTGGAAAGGCTCCAGTTGGCTTTTCTGTTTGTTTATTAACCAGCTGTGTTATGAAAAAAATTGTACCTCCAGATTGGTATACTGGTGAGCTACCTGCAGGGTTGAAGCTGCGATGAGAATATTGTCCAGGTAAACCCAGATTGCCAGTCCCTTCATTCTCAACTCAGCAATCAGAACTACTAGGACTTTTGTAAAAGTCCTGGGAGATGTTGCCAGGCCAATTGGTAACGTCCTGAACTGGAAGTGCCTGCCAAAGACTTGCCTGATGGGCAACACAAACAGGAACTTGCAGGTATGCGTCTCTTAGGTCTATTTTCACTAGAAAATCCCCTTGTTGTATACCTGTGGCAATTGATTTCAGTGATTCCATCTTGAATGGACGTACGTTGATAAAAGCGTTCAGTCTTCTCGGGTCAAGAACGACGCTGAAACCCCCTGAATGTTTGGGAACCACAAAGAACCTTGAGTAGAAGCCTTGACACTGTTCTCTGACCGGCACTTCCACTACCACCCTTTGTTGTATCATGGAGATTAAGCTTGATTTTAGCGCTGCGGACTCCTCCCTGTTTACTGGAGTAGATGACTTGCTGAAATAATTTGTTGGTGGTTTGGCAAATTCTATTTTGTATCTGTGGGTTAAGGGTTTCTATAACCCAGACATCCGAGGTTATAGTTGACCACATGTGAGCGAATCCCGACAGCCTGCCCCCGACTGCAGTGTCTGGACTCAAGTTTTCGGCGTTGTGGCGCCATCTGTTTGAGATTGGCTCAGACATCTCTTCCCCTTTGGGAACGAAAATGAGATATTCCTGAAGTATGCTGGCCTCTCCTGTAGTTTCTTCCGGGCCTGTAGGACCTTGCATCTTTGAATTCTCCTGCTGGTGACTTAAATCCTTTATTTGTATATGTCTTTTTTTGCCGTTTTCCCCTGCGGCAGCCACTGCGATTTTCCCCCTGAAGAGACTTAGCAATTATTTCCTCTAGTCTTTTGCCAAACAGATCACCCTGGAAAGGAATAGTTAAAAGATTAGATTTAGATTGAGCGTCCACCGCCCATGGCTTCAACCACAACGCTCTTCTGGTAACCACTGTGTCATCGCTTGCTCTAGCCACCAACCTCAGAGAATCCATAGTGGCTTTGCACAAAAATTCCACTTCTATCTGTATGTCTTGGAAAGCCTTAAGTAATTCGGCACGTTTTACTCCGTCCAGAATGCTATTTTCTAAATCCACACCAATTGCGAACTACTCTCGCGGTGATGGCAGTGGCTGCCGTAGGTGCTGCACCAGCGATAGAATACTGCTTCTCCAGGCCTACTTCAATCTTTTCCTCCACTGAATCCCTTAAAATGTTAACGTCTTCCGATAGTAAAGTGGTTTTATGAGACAGCCTTGCTATGGCTGCATCTACATGTGGTGGGCTTTCCCATTTTTTACTTCATCCATATTAAACGGATAGAGCTTGGACATCTTTTGTGAGACAGGAAGTCTTTTGTTGGGACACTTATAGTCCTCATCTACTACATCCTTCAATGCTTGGGATAGGGGAAATGTTCTAGCCTTCTTTTTCTTTTCTTTGAATAGAATGTTGCAATTTAAGTTGCTCCTGTGATTCTTCAATGCACAATGACTTGAGAATTAATTTTAGGAGTTTATTAACGAGGTCCTGGTTAAAATCAGTTTCAGCATTTGAATGTGTTGAGCCTGTCTCAGATGCAGATTTATCAGATAGCAGTGTCAATGTCTACCAGAACGGTTTTGCAGCCCCCTCTTAAACTTAGAGCTCATTCCACAAGAGTAATGTCTACCTCTTGGGCAGAGAGAATCCACTTCAATTGAGGATATCTGCAAGGTGGCAGGATGGTCGTCTGTGCACACTTTTGCTGGGCATTACAGGCTAGATGTTCTGTCTTCAGCAGAAGCAAAGTATGGCAGGAAGGTCCTTTCTGCAGTAGTTTTAAAAAAAAAAAAAGAAAAGAGAAGAAACACACTCCAAACAAAATAAAAAGTGTGTGTATTTAATTTTGGTTATTTAATTTGTATGGATCCTGCCCGGTGACATAACCCATGGTATGCTGCCGGAGGAGGAAGCCACACATTAGTACCTGTTAATGTGGTTTCCTTTACTCCTCTGAGGAAGCACACACTTCCCTTCCCTATAATTACTATTGTTTTGTTTGTACTAACTGTGCTTACTTGAGCTGAAAGAAATTTGAGATACAGAGGAGAGGGGGAGTGGCACCTTTACAGCTGGCAGGTCTTTCTTTCCTGTGGACTCCTACCAAGGAAGGTTAACACATGGGGCCTGATCCAGCGTTACGAAAAGTCGCACGGCGAGCGAATGCGTACGTTCGACCGTGCGAATAGGAGGAAGGAAGGGAGGAGGGAGGGAGGAGAGGAGGAGGAAGGGAGGAGAGGAGGAAGGAAGGAGAAGGAAGGAAGGAAGGAAGGAAGGGAGGGAAGGAAGGAAGGAAGGAAGGAGCAACACACTTCCCTTCCCTATAATTACTATTGTTTTGTTTGTACTAACTGTGCTTACTTGAGCTGAAAGAAATATGAGATACAGAGGAGAGGGGGAGTGGCACCTTTATAGCTGGCAGGTCTTTCTTTCCTGTGGACTCCTACCAAGGAAGGTTAACCCATGGTGTGCTGCTAAGGAAACCACATTAACAGATACTAATGTGTGGCTTGTTTAATGCCTCAAACAAGAAAGCTTTGGTCCATTATGAACCTATGAAGGCCCTATCAAGAAACTAGATATTTGGACACTGGCCATTTTTGTTCTTGCTGTTTACAATAAACATATTTATGTTATGATTAGTATGGGCTTAAAGTGCAAATAATCAGCTTTAATTTCTGATTATTTCTATCCATAAACAGCAGCTGTTTAGTACGGAACTCCTCTTTCAAGGGACCAAAATGTTTCATGGACAAATGTGGTCTATTTCTTTATTTATTTACCAATTAAGCAGACAATGTCAGAAATTGAATCAAAGTGTACCATTTAAAACCTGTTATTCATCCACAACATACCTGCTTAATGCAAGTGGAGCAGGTCACCCTTAAGCTACTGAAACGGGGGGAAAAAAAAGCCGAAATAAAGACTACTGGGGAAAAATAAAATGCTCCAGTGGCCTCACACAGAAAGCTGGCAAAAGACGTCTACAGTAGTAGAAAACTGCAGGTTTTTTTTTAAGCAGGTGGAATAATCTTCGGTGGTCCCCAATGCTGTAAACAAAACAAAGACCAAACAACAAACCATAATCTTAAACAGCATTGGAGGATGACAACTATATGTTTTTACACTCCGTTATGGAGATTCAGTTAAGAGTTCCATGTTTCTGATTTCTTTACAAAGCACACAAGAAATTAGAACTCAAAAACAAAATTAGTGCCACTACACCACAGGGTGTTACAATGGGCAGAAGTTCAATGTAGAAAAACAAATGGTTTATCAAACCACTCACATCGGCTACTTCAGTGCACAACAATTCCGTTTCAGATCTTGTTAATATATTTAAAATGTTATTTATCGCAAAAAAAATTGTGGGGAAAAAGTATGGCGAAATATAGAAAAACATCTGTACACCTCCAGTTCTGAATAAACAAAGTGTGCCTGGAATCTGTTTGTTTGTAAATAGCACCAACACAATACTGTTCGAGCAATCAAACATGAAGCATCACATTGGATACACAATTAAGCTAAATGATGCAATATGATCCCCTCAGATGAAGGAGACTAAATGCGGCAGGGCTAGGAATACCAAGTGCTCTGGGACCTGCACCACCAGTGCTGATTAGTGCAGGGAGAGATACGGATCTGGAACAGGGGAAGCACAATCGCGAGACCCTTAGACTGGTGAGGGCTAGCTATTCCTCATTTCTAGATAAGGGTGTGCCTTTCCTTGCCTCAAAGATTTGCCTGGAAACTGCTGTATTGACCCATATGCTGTATATGTCAAAGATACTAGCGGCTAAGTATTTCTTATGGAACTATTGATTTGGGCTACAGTCAGGATTGTTGATGCTTATATGTGTATCCAATGAGATGTGTCATGTTTGATTGCCTGAATATTGTGTTGGTGCTATTTACATACTACTAACGGATTCCAGGCACACTTTGTTTATACAATACTGGTGGCGCACATATATGTTTTTCTATATTTCATCATTTTTTACCCAGAATTTTTTTTTAAAATAATAAAATTTTAAGTATTTTAACAAGATCTGAAACTCAATGTTTGATTGCATTGCTGTGCACAGAAACAGCCAGTGTGAGTTCTTTGATAAACCACTTTTTTGTTTTTTCTCATATACAAAGCATGCAGATGGGACTTACCTGAAAATGATCATTCCATTCCAGGGGTGTGGAACCTTCAGTTATTTAAATACTGATATTTATAACATTTAGCCTGCTGTATTTGGTCAAAAATGCAATTAACTCACCCTAATGTGAGCTTTGGAAGAAAATTGCCACATACTGGCTGCTCCCCAATGAGTTTCCTGATCAGGATGCAGAAATATGGAGCGTTTCAGGGTCCTAGCTGCCAACAGGGACCCAGGAGCAGATCGGGATATGAAGCCTGCAGGACCCTGTCATGTGACTCACCTCTGGCGTGCTGGAAGCTAGTAAGTGATTTTGTGGCCTAGTGCACCTGGAGAGCATGTCTGAAAGCAAAGGCCATACCTCCACTCAAACCCCGCCTGCGGAGGAACAGACCAAATGATTTGGGGGGACTTATACAGCCCTCAGACCAGCGGTTGCCAACCCCTGCATTGAATGATAGAAACCCAATGGTGCCACCTTTCAACGCTGTGGGATTATTATTTTTTTTGTGCGTTTTCCTAATTTGATCCACTTGGAATGGCAACATAATTAGACATCTGCCAGCACTGTTGGATATTTGTGTACATACATTTAATGCACCAGTTAAGATATTGTGATGTTTATTTCAATTAGGGAAGATGTCTTAAGCTTAACACAATACTAAATTCTCAGGAAGATCTCCTGACCGTGGTGTGCCTTACTAATACCCCTTTCACATCATTAAATCTGTAAAACCCAGGTTTTACCTGGAGAAGAAATACCGCATAAAAAAAAACAAAAAACCTTTTAAGTCCGCAAAAACCCGGGAAATTACCGGGTCAGAGCCTTTCACAGCTCCAATGAATTTCCTGGGTTTTAGTGGCTTTAACGCGGCAGGGCATGCTGATGCTTGTTAACGTAACAGGGCATGCTGATGCTTGTTGTGCTACAAGCATCAGCATGCCCAAGAATGGCAGGGCATGCTAGCACTTGGAGAACCACAAGTGCCAGCATGCCGCCATCCGTTACAACATAACACAAATTAATACCCCTCCTAGCTACTAAATAAAATATAGAGCTGGCCCCTACAATGAAAAAAAGACTTAACATTTAATGCCCCCCCTATAAATAATGATTATTTAATACCCCAAATAATAACTATTATTTGGGGTATTAAATAATCAGCGGTTATTTATGGGGGGCATTGAATGTTAAGTCTTTTTTTAATGGTAAGGGCCAGCCCTTTATTTTATAAAGTAGCTAGGTGGGGTATTAATTTGTGTTTTGTTGTAGCAGATGACGGAATGCTGGCACTTGTGGTTCTCCAAGCGCTAGCATGCCTTGCCATCCTTGGGCATGCTGATGCTTGTAGCACTACAAGCATCAGCATGCTCTGCAGTGTTACAAATCCACTAAAACCCGGGAAATTCCTGGTGATCTGAAAGGGTCAGACCCGGGAATTTTCCAGGTTTTTGTGTACTTAAAAGGTGGCTTTTTTTTGTGCCCTGGCATTTCGACCAGGAAAAACCCCGGTTGAAAGAATGCGGTATTAGTTACCGTTTATTTGATGTTATTTTTGCTGATCTGTACAGTTAATCACTGGATTTACTAAAGGTCAAACCACTCAAAAAAAGCCTTTTATTTTCAAGATTTTGAAATCACTGTTTTAACAATACCTATTATATAAACCACCGAATTTACTAAGTGTTGCTTTGTAAAACAGCCACAAAAAACAATATAAAAAACACCCAAAAGAAAGCTCTGGGGTGTCAACACTCACTTTGAAAAAACCCAGCTAAAAATAAATAAATAAATAACTATAATAAAACATATTAAAACATTATACCAAAATCCCTTTTTTATGTTTAACTATTTGGTTTT
>WWET01000190.1:215216-234916 GCA_011038615.1 Limnodynastes dumerilii | reverse complement strand
GAGGCTATTCCACTAATCTATCACCCTTTCAGTGAAGTAATTTTTCTGCACATTTCCTCTGAATCTACCACCCTCCAGTTTATATTCATGTCCTCGTGTTCTAATTCACCTCTTCCTTTGAAAAAATGCCCCCTCCTCTAGCCAGTCACAACCCTTGATATATTTGAAAGCTGCTATCCATGCGAGTAATAGCATTTGGTGCTGTTTAGGACCTTGTAAACATTACCTTGTGATTGATATATTTCTCCATTTTGTGACATTGAAGAGATTGATGATACAGGATAATAAAATGATTGTGCTCATGTTTTGTGTATTTTTTCTATTCTATCATATATAATTATTATTATTTGCCCGTATTCAGAGTACCGGACGTATAACATATACATCCGGTGTTTAGCGATTTTTATTACTGTGCATGCGTAGTAATTTTTTTACGTAATCTACGTATCTTTTTCTTATGTAGATTGCGTAAATACGTCCGGTACTCTGAATACGGGCCATTATGACAATTAGTAATATACAAATATTAGGGCCCGGATCCACATGCAGCATTTTCTCTCATGCAGCATAAAACTGATGCAAATGGCGAGTGCGCATACGTTTTTATGAGCCTTTCTTGCAGCAGAGCAAGTATATGTACAGCGTGTATGCATGGTGGGAGGAAGGAGGTATTCTAATCATCATATTGGTTAAGTCCTTACATATTAGAATTATTATTATTGTCACTTATTTATATAGCACCACAAATTGTCTGCAGCACTTTACAGAGAACATTAGACCTTCACATCAGCCCCTGCCTCTATTGGAGCTACATACTAAGGTCCCTAACACATACACATACACATACACACAAGGGTTAATTTAGTCAGCAGCTAATTAACCTACCAATATCTTTTTGGCATCTGGGAGGAAACCAAAGCACCCGGAGGAAACCTATACAGACACTGGGAGAACATACAAACTCCACACTTCTACATACAATCCTTATCTACGCATCGGGGGAAAAAACACGCATTTGTAATTATAACATGAAATGTTTTAGTCATAATGCTTCCGGAGAAACGTTTTAGCTGCATGCCAATGAATAGATGACATATATAACAGGCTTCATATTCATTCAGTTACACAAAATGGTGGGCTACAAAATCAGTTTATAAATTAATATATTTGACTGGTGCACAAGGCAAAAGGAATTTGTACAAAAAACAAGACATGGCCTGCCACTCCAGCCATTACTCAGTTACTAATCATGAACTTCTATCTTTAAAATAAAAATCCCAGAGAATTAGTTACAAATATCTGCAGATACGTGATCTGTAAATTCCCCTTGCCTTGTGCACCAGTCATATATATTAATTTATAAACTGATTTTGTAGCTGCCTCCATTTTGGATATGTGGTTTAAAGTCTCTCCGAGATTGCAGCTGAGAGGGGTGTGGTCTCAGAGTGGCAGTTTTTGCAAATATTTCCTAGATTCAGTTCCCTTATTTTTGTGGACCAACCTCATATCATAAGCTTTTGCAAAATCTAAGTAGACCACATCTACTCGACTACCATGGTTTAAGTTGACACCAACTGCCTCATAGAAGCTAATTAGATTAGTGTGACAACCTATCCCTCAAAACTCCATGGTGATTCCCATTAAACATATTATTGCACACCAACTAATCTTTAATACTGTCCTTTAATATACCTTTCAGTAGTTTCACCAGTATTAAAGTCAGGCTTAAAGGTCTTTAATTCCCAGGTTGTGATCTAATTACCTTTTTAAACATCACCACATCTACTAGTCACCAATCCCTTGGTACAAAGCCTGATCAAAATGAATCTCAAATTTAACGGTCTAGCTATTTCTGAATTTAGCTACCTTAGAACCCTTGGGTGTATGCCATGTGTACCTAGTACATAGCATTTTCAATTTTTATGTACTTTTCCTACTAATTGATTCTCTCTAGTAAATACCGAATTATCATCATTAATCCACCCATCACGCAATTTGTTTTTCATAGGATTTTTTCTCCTTAGAAACGGCTTCCCAGTCTATGCACTTAATAGACTTCTTTGTATTTTAGAAAGGTATTTTAATATGTTAAAGTCCTAGTTGATCCCTTTATACTGTTGCTTCTGGAAACAAATTTCAAATGAGATCATATTATGATCTGTTTCCCAAGTGCTCCCTTACTTTGAATATTTGATATAACCTCTACATTATTTGTTAATACTAGGTTCAGTATAGTCCAGTTCTAGTTCGGTCCTCTACCGTTTGGGACATGCAACGGTTTTTTTTTTTGTGTGTACAAAAATGTGTTACCCCTAAATGTGCCACAATTCTCAGTGCTCTAATCAGTGTCTGGATAATGAATATCCAATTAAAGCCTGACCTAGCTGCGAAGCCTTTTCAATTTGCTGTAGATATTCAGCTTCCCCCATCAAGATAATTTTTGGCGGTTTATAGCATGTCCCTATCAGACAGAAGCTACTTTATCACAAATACCATTTTAAATAACTTCCTGTATACTTTGTTTTGACACTGCCTTAACATCCCTCATCCACTTTTATTTACCCTGTCCCACCTGCTGAGTGTAGCCCTCCAAGTTAACTGCCCAGTCATGTATATCATCCCAACATGTCTCAGTAATAACTATATTATATTGCTTTTAGTTACAACTCCACCATTTTACCAGTTGTGCTTCTTGCATTTACAAGCATACACAAATCTATTCCCTATTATTTTTCTTATTGGCTTTAACAAAGGCCCCCTCCTATGCTACGCATCCCCTTCCTCCTCCTCCACCTGTTCTTACTAAATTCTCTCTTACTGCTCGCAATGTCTATCCAACAAATACACCCAAAGATTAGTTTAAAATTTCCTCCCACCTTCTAACCATCTTCTCCCCTAGCACAGCAGTCCTTTTCAACAGGTGCAAGTTAGCACAACAATAAATATTAACCACCGACTAGCTCTAACAGAACACAAAATAACACAGAAAAACAAATCCCATTGAATAAGCACTCCACAATTAAAAAAATAAATAAATGAATGCACTTGAAATTGCAGGCAGTCTATGACTAGATTAAAGATTCCTGCATCAAACGATTGGGGAAAAAAAAGAGACAGCTTTAATTAGTAGTATATTCCTTATTTCATTGCAATAAACTAGGAGTACTTTACACCAACCACCATCACAAAATTTAGTCAGAATCAGAAGTAATATTTAACAACTACAAATATGACAGAGTCTTGTGTATTGCTATAACTCTTTATTGGAACACTTCAAATTTAAATAAAATCTTACATGGGAGACATGACGAAAGAAGTCACATAAAATAAGAGGATTACAAAATGTGAAAACATAAAATTAATGGAAACGTTCAAATACTAATACAAATATGTCAGGATAACACATTTATGCTACAGGCTCCTGATTGGGTACTGCTCCCAGGATACCCAGTCACCATATGCAGAAGCCATGTTGCCAACCTCTTAAAGACAGCATTGCAATAAAAATCTTCATGTTAGTCTTTTATTTTGCAGATGGATATTGATAATAGAGTAGGTTAAACTAAACATAGAATGCTAAACTAAGAAAAGCTTCAAATAGATTCATAAAAATATATATGATTATTAAACAAATTTCTGTAACAAAAAAAGCAGAATGGCTATCTAAAGTGTTAAAGTCACGTGTTTTTAAAACAAATTGCCTTTTTCCCATCATTCTGTGCAAACTGCTAAAATTGAAAATGACTAGAGAATGTTTCCTGCTGCTTGTGACATTACATGTGAAAGAAATGGGAGCTAGAGCACTACTGGCTTCAAAACAAGAACAGAATCTAAAATTACAAAATTCTAAGTAAAACATACAGCAGAATTGTGGCAAGGGATGAGCTCCTTCATGTTGGTGACAAGTGTTACTCAAAGTATATTTATTGTGTTCCAAATAGAAAAAAAATAAAATGATTAAAGATGGTTCAATAAAGCCCAATTATATGGTTTGTGTGTCAGGTCATGCACATTATAAACAACGCACATGGATGTTGTTAGTGGACCTACAGGACAGACTGTTACCATGACTTTTATAGAAAAGCAGTCACTGCACCTTCCGACAATCTATTAAAAGTAAATAAGCCCTACACAGGTGAAAAAACACAACACAACGAAAGAGCGCTTCCTAGAAGAGCCAAATAGGCATTGCCGTAAACTAGAATACAGCAAAACCTGTAGCTAAGTTAATCTGAACCAATGTTCTATGTTTGAGAATCTTCTTAAACATTATCTAGTACATGTTAATGATCAGCAGGTTCACACGCATTTTCTTGCTGAAGTGTGCATGGCCAATATGAAGGCTGAGGAGTGGTTCAGGTATCACAAGGTGCTTCACATCTACAAAAGGATTTAAATAGATTGTTAGTAGTTACTCATTGAGCAAAGTCACTTTTTTTTTTTTTTTTTTTAAGTTTATAACAAGACAATAATCCAATAAAGTTGATTGGTTATAGAATTACAGTTATTTTGTTCTGCTACATGACATTGTGGAAGACCTCATTACCTGCAGGGGTGTTTGAAACAACCACTTGTCTTTGTCTGCTGCAAGCTTCATACAGGCAAAAAGGTCACAGACGCTTGGAAGGCCATAGTATTCCTTTAAAAAGAAACATTAAGATGCTTATTATAATCCAATAATAACTAAAATGCATCTAAATATTCTACAATACAGGCAATGTGAAAACACTAAGGTGTGTGTATGTGTGACACACACACACACACACACACACACACACACACACACAGTACTAATCTGTAGAGCCCGTTATCAGGACACTTACATGTGCTTTTTTACGCAGTAGCCACTTATCCTGCGATCCAGCCTGTTCTGCCTCTACCATGTTATCTATGTTTTTCGCAGACAACACCCAGTTGTCTGCATTAAGAGGTATATGGAATGGAGAAAGTGTGTCTACTGTAGGATTACATTTACTGTCAGTTGTCTCTCTTTCTGCTTTTTCGTTTGTACAACTGGACTTGACGACCCAGTTGGTTAAAGGTGTTTCAAGCAAGTATTTGAAATGCCTAAGGGAGTGGCCATGTTCCTCTGTGTTGCTACAGGTTTGGTTTTCAGAGCTTCTTCTGCAAGGATGTAGCCAAGTGTTAATGGAAGGTCTTGACTTTTCTGATTCCTCAGTTTTGTCTTTGTGCTCCTGATTTATAGGAATTCCATTCTTATCTTTTCCTTCTTTTTTCAAGAGCCACATTTTAAGGGCTTCTTTCTCACATCTTTCATCACAAATGCACTCAGAAAAGGTAGAACAGGGCTCATTAGCTTTGCAGATCTCTTCCACTTTAAAATGAGGTTGGCTTTGTTTTAAGAGCCATACATCATTGGTAGGACTGGTCGTCTTCTTTCCTCCAAGCTCCTCTTTCAGGCATTTGAGGTTGCCAAGATTTTCTATCTCCAAAGCAGATGTTTTGCCACCACAGCAGTTACTACAGGACTCCACTTTGTGAAGCCAATCACTAATACTATAATCCTCCACAAAAGGTTGGAAGATGAACCTCATCTTATCCACCTCATCACTGGACTGTGCAGCTTCGGCTGGGGAGATAAGCCACTCTGAGAGGTCCATCTCTTCATGGTCTTCAAAATCAAAATCTTCATTATCTACCTTTTCAAAAGAAAAAGTACTGGAAAAAGAGTCTTCACGTTTGCGGTCAGTTATTTTTTCAGAGCACTCTTCTCCAGTTTGGGACTGTAGCAACCAATTCTGCAATTCAGACAGCTGTCCCCACATTTGCTCAATATTATATGTAGGTTTCAATGTTTCTGAGCACTGTTGAGTAAAAAGTAAACATAATAATTAAAGTATATTCAACGTCTCTGAATATGAAATATACTCTAAACTTACTTCATATTCAGAAAATTCAAACACAACTTGGCAACACCCACAAACAAAAATGGTTGCTGACAGTTATTCAAGGTTATCAATTTCTAAAATGTCATTTATGGCAAATTTTCCATTTTAGTTTCAACATAGCAAATTGAAGTACAGACCATGAGTAAAAAGCTACTTTTATATTGGGCTTACCGTTAAAGTTAACACAGGAAATAATTTAAAGATCGGCTTTATTTGACATGGGGCCCAATTCAATTGAGAGCAATGTTGCATTTTGGATGCACCTAATTTGCAAGTTAGGCAACATCATGCCCAAATGAAGCACTGTGCAACCTAATTGCATTTATTTTGGGCATGATGTTGGACCAAAACACCAATATGGCACCCAAACAGTGAACATACTTAAAAATAAATAATAATAATAATAATAGAAAAAAAAAAAAAAAAAGACAAAACCCTATTCAATTGCTGGTTAACCTGGGAGAGATAACGTGCGAGGTTATAAATACAGGTTTCACATGTTTTTTTTTCCTTCAAGTGGGGCTCTGGATTAAAAGTAAGGAGCAACATGAAGATCAATAAGGCAAGTTTTAAGGGATTTTTTTTTTTTTTTTACATTTATTAATGCATATTATTAATTAAGACAGGGACACTACAGGCTGCAGCTGGCCCGAGTGTTTTACATTTATTAATGCATATTATTAAGACAGGGACACTACTGGCTGCAGCTGGCCCGAGTGTCAAGGTATGCTGGCAAATGAAGTACCCCAACGCCAGCATGCCAAAGCTTTTTATGGCATTCTGGGCTTGCTGTGGACTGTAGTTACTGTTTAAGACTCCCAATTGAATTAGGTAATGTCCTGTCCTCTTGGGTGCCATGTGTGCTCATGGGCCTCTTGGGCCCATGGAACAACAAGAACTGTATTTTGAGTGATAAAACATCAATATAACTGCAAATTGCAGAAAACCGCGATATGCCCCATTCCAACATGCCAACATACCTCAGCTTCAGTGAGCGGTTTCTTCAAAAGCCAATCTTGGGGAGAAGTGCTTGGAACATGCAGAACAGGACACTGATAAAGGCCAGTAGCTTTGCTTTCCAAAAGCCAGTCAGACAGAGGGGTGTTCAAATTTCCAAAAATTGGTTTCTACAAAATAAACATTTTTATCATAAGCTAGTTTTTAATTACATCAACCAAAATGGCTTCAATTTAAACTTGGCATCTGTAGTATAAAAAGGAATGCATTTCTGGTTTTTTAAAATCAGGTCAGTACTCTTTACCTTAAATAATTTCAGTCATATTTATTTGCAGAGAATACATAACTTTACTAGACTATCCTTCTTGGAGTGCAAGAATTTCTCTGCTTATGCAATAAAAAATCATTTAGGTTCTACTACTAAAGTAGAGATGGGAAAATTTTGTTTTGCATTTCAGTTAAAAAAAGGAACGCAACAAAGAACGAGTGTAAATCCCCATAGCGAACACCCCAATTTTGAAAGGGCCGTTTGCTCAACAGTCAGTTCCGAACTGGCTGGGAAATCGATTGCTCATGCCTCTGAGAGGCATAGCAATCAATCCCCAGAGCACCAAACATGGTGTTCCGAAAAGCAAGGATTCCTTACTCATCTCCCCACAACCTAACCCCAAGTCCCCGGAGAGGGTTACTCACTTCTCCAGGGGTCTGGTCCGGTGGCAGCGCTGTTTTCCGAAAATTAATGGGTGAGTATGCGAATCGCATACTCACCCATTCATAAAAAAAAATTCTGCGGTGTTACACATTCTAAATAGGGACAGCCAATAAGACATTTTCAGCTGTCTCTATTTCGAAATCTGTAACATCGCAGCAGGGACTCGCAACACAAAGAACTTGCTTACTTTATGTCGGACTCTTTAAAGGGTATCAGAAGAGTCAGAGCAAAACATACCTGTTCAATTGGCCGAGTATAACAATTGTTGAGGAGCCAAGGATTTTGAGTGACAAAACTGCATGGTGTGGTGTTAAGAGTCTCTGGTATTTCATCACAGTTCTTCAAAAATACAAGAAAATACAGTTAAAGTGTTACATAACAGTGGCAACACAAGCTGCAAGTTTTACACTACTACTAAAAGGAGAACAGTAAAGTAATATAATACAGAGGAAGTAAATATGTCAAGATGTCTCATTAAGCAAAATGGGGAAGAGATAGAATATATTTGGAAAGCTGATTTGACATCTTCATACCAGAGTTTTAATTGATCCAAACATAGTTATAGCTTTTCTAAGAGAAGGGACATCTGCTTCAAAACTCATTGTGGAAGATTCCTCAGGTTTCAGAGCCAAGCTGCCCAGTCTAGTAAAGAAAAACAAACATTATAAAAAATAACAAAAGCTATAAAATATGACATCATTCTAGTAAAAGCACAGTAATACAGGCAAATAAACACTAGAACAACATGGACTAAGGCAGGCAAGGCAACATGTAGCACTGCAGATGCCATGAAAGTACATGTCCTATCACTGTTTGAGGATCAGATAAGCTTCAACTATAGGAGAATTCTGAGATTTTGCGGCCGATTCATAGTTTGGGAATAAGGGTAAAACAGGTGCAATGTAAAGCTCAGCTATACCATTTTGCAAAGTAAGGGGTGCTAATTAATCTTGAATACATTACTTTTGCACACAGAACTCAAATACTGCATAGTTTTCTATTTATTCTATTAAACAGAGTTGAGCCAAGAAATTTCACCTCAAATATAATTCTGCTTTCACAATTTAAATTCGCCTCCCCTTGCAGTTCAACATGGTATTGCTCAGGTCTACACTTACACCTAAAAAAAAGGTATAAGTGCAGCTCTGAATCAGCCCCTTTGTACTTTCACTACACCTGGGGTGCCAAGGGTACCAATACTTTGACTAAGCAGATCATGTCTACAACTTTAATGCAATTTGTGCTTTACGAAACACAGTGCAGTGTACTGTTAGAATGTGCTTTTATTTTATTCTGCTAACAGTTGAACACTTGGATACAAGTCCATATGTAAGATTCAATGATCTGTTTAGTGTGTATGCAAATACCAATACATCAGAAGGTAGGTGTAAATGAGCAATGAACAATACTACTATTAAACACAATTTCCAAACCAACCACTAAGTTCTAATCATAGTGTTATTATTAACTGGATTCTTACCTTTCCAAGCAAACAGTTATCTGGTTTGCAAGATCATTGCTGTGAGGGGTCTCCAGTTGGTGAATCAGGCAATTGAATTGGCCTAACAACTTGAAAATAATATACATGTAAATGCATGAAAGTATATGCGTTAACTGGAGACAAATAATCCTGTAACACAAACCAATTCCTGGCCAATCTGATAAACTATTCAATTATCGACTGATCGAGCGTCAAGCATGCTTAACCAAAACCAATGTGTTGGTGTTCAAGAAATCAAGCTTGTACAGACCGATAGGACCAATTATTAGCAGCGAACGGTCAGCTTCAAGAAGCAGTAACCAAATTCTAAGCACTTGCCGTTTTTTTTTTGGTTTTTTTTTTTAACTATTAGACAAATATTGACCAGCATGCTACAATTTATATACTGCTGCTTAATTACCCAGTTTTACATGTTTCCATTTAAGCTTTCATAACAAGGTAGTATCAGAGAGGAAAACATATGCAAGGTAACTGTGCAAGTATTTCATTACCCAGTACAGCTGCTGAGCTTGTTGCTGCAGGGTCTCTTCCTTAAGCTGCTGTATCAGGTCTGCTTGTTCCAGAAGCCAGATCTCACGGCTACGCAGGCACTCCATATTACGACTAATACAAGAATGGATTTCAGCCTTAACCTGCATGGAAAACACGGCACAATTCTTCCATAACTTTCAAATGAATATGCTAAACATTTTTAAGATCACATTAAATAATGGTTGTGAAGCATTCCATTAAAACAGTCTATTACACACAACAATTTTTGAATCCGTTATCAAACTGAAGGACATTGTTGTTTGATAAAGTATAACAAACAACGAGTACCTGTTTCACAAGCTTAGCCACAAATATTTACTATACATCATAATTAGACAGTAACCCAGCACTCAATACAGAATAATCAGTATTATCTGGATGGCAAAATCCGATAATCTCTGATAGAGATATTTTCAGCAAGTCACACCACCACAAAAAAAACAAATTGAGCTTTGTGTCTTTTCAGAGGTTACAATTAAAATCTTATATTTTGGAAGTTACTGACTCATATAAAGAAAAACAGGACTGCAAAATTTAGGTTGAGGATTAGGATAATCCTGCTAAAAATCCACATTGCATGAGAAAGAAAAAAAAATAAAATAGAAAAGAAAATTGTGGGTTAGTTAAAATAATTCTGCTAAAATTCCACATTGCATCATAGTAAAACAACAAACAAAAAACATAAGTTGTTTAGGCAGAGTAGAAAGGTGCTTAGAAGGTGAATATTTTTCAGCAAGAGCTCACTGCAGAACACAAGCACTAAGAAATAAATAGTACCACACAAGTCTCATTTCCTACTGACCATGTTGCTGTTTTCATTTGGTAAACACATGCAGTTTTCATTTCTATTAAATGTAGATTTTAAATATTAAAGTCCATGGTTAAATTGTAGTTATAGCCAAGTGACATTAGAGATGCACCGAGCCTGATTCAATTAACTGCAATGTCTGGTCGCAGTGCTTTTCCATGAATTTACATTACGGATTCTAGCTCGCACCTCAAGAGGGGCATATTAAAATCCGCAAATTTTGCCTACCGTGATAGATGGGAATAGAGGCACTTTTTGCTTCTTCACAGTTAATTGAATGTTCCATGGAGTCTAAACTGCTCAATAAAAAACAGCCAATTTTATCTCGCATGCAACACTAAGTTGTGCAAAGATACAAAGTTTAGCCTTCATGCTATTACACTAAAATATTTATATTATAACTATTCTAAATTATCATATAAATTCACATGACATTTAATAAAATAAAACCAATTAAAAAAAATAAAAATAAAAAAAGAGTGGTTCATTTTGTCGACTATCAGACATTAGGATATCTGAAACACACTTTACATGAAATAAATAGATCTATGGTCATGTTTTAGCATAGTGATTAAGGCAGCCTGGTGGACTAATAACCAAAGCTGTAAAAGCTTTCTGAAAATATAAAAACAATATGGAAACAATGTTCCATAGCTAGAAAACACACTAATGCTGTATTAGAAGAAAGCAGTTTAATTATGCAGTGCTAGCATAAAAATTCAGATTAGTTACACACAGTTCCTTAAAATAAAATGATAATCAAAGAAAAGCAAAAAACCACATCTAATTATGAAACAAAATAAGCAAATGGTAAATGCTAGAATGTTATGTAAGTTATGCACCAATGAAACCAGATTCAATTTTTTGGCAGGGCAATATGTAAATCATCTGTATTAATTAGCAGAAGAGAAAGGGTGTACCTCTCTACTGTTTTCTTTTACTTGTTGCTCTGCTTTTATCAGTGCTTGAATTGCAGCTTCCAGTTCTTTCCTGGCATGGAGACATTTAGACAGTGGATCCCGGCCACAGGAAGGATAGTCTTGGTCCACATCCATTTCTTTTGGCACTTCTAAAAAAAAAGACAGAACATGAAGGCACGTCAGAGCACAACATTCTGCTCTCTGTATGAACTGCAAACTCAGCAGAATTACTTCATGTGGAAGATATGCTTTTTGGGAAAAACTGCAACAGACTGATATTCTTATCAGTTAATAATCATCTAACATATGCCAAATGACTAAAAAAAAAAAAAAAAGCTAAATTTTTGCAGAACACGTAAGCTTCCAATGGCATCAAGCTACCAATTACTTGTATTTAAGGGGCCCAAAATAAGGAGCACATTCCAAACGGCTCTTTACTTTAAGTTCATTAGAAGAACACAGACTTTAGGTAGAGATAAGGTTCCTAGTATGCCTCTACATGACAATCCTTAATATTTATTGGCTATTTTTTTTTTGTGTATTTATTTAGAAGTGTAGCTTCTAAATATATCTTAGCACTTAAACAGATGGAAGAGAAGACAGAGCTTTCAACCTGCAGCAAAGCCATTACAGTAATGCTTCACTTACTTAGTATTCATAGGGGCATATATGAGATCAATATTATATATATATATATATATATATCATTTTCAAAAATCAGTAAAATAAAAAATAAAAAAACCCTATACCAGTGGTTCCCAAACCGTGTGCCGCGGCAGGGGTGCCGTGGAACGTTTCTATTTTATTCTATTCTATTTTTGTCTTAGGGGTGCCTTGAAAAAAAAATATGGAGGCCATAAGGGTGCCTCGAACTGATAAAGTTTGGGAACCACTGCGCCTACACAGTAACACAAATTTTTTTTCTAGGGGTGACATAGCTACTGGATCATGTGCAGAGTTCAATGTCAAACTCATTGCATTATATCGCTCATTAGAGGTTCCATATGTGGTAGTCTGCCAGTGGTCCTAGGAGTATCTATAAGTGAACCCACAACAAAAAATATAGCGCAAATTACAATAAAAACAACTGATCAAATCACTGCATATAATGGCATATTTAACTATGCAACACACAAATCTTGATATAACCAATGCAAATAACTAGCACACGGAAACCCGATGTAAATTCACAAGACTTTTTATAACATTTTCTCTGTTCATATTGCTAATAACCATAGCGTAAAAGAAACACAATAAACCCCTATGCAACAGCTCTGCAGAAAGATAACTATGTAAGCTAAGGAATGTAACAGCGAAGCCCGAGGCCGGGTACCTAGCGCGTCGCTCTGCCTCATCGTCTCCCCGTTACCGACACAGATCAGGAAGAACTCTCTCTCCAGGGGCCGTTTAAAGGCCGTCACTGACGTCAGAGACAGGGCGGGGATGGAAGAGGAGGCGCCACGGCCCAGCGGCTCACGTACGCAGGGAAGGGGAGGGCGCGTGCGTGCGGCAGCACTAGCAATGTGATTGCGAAACTAGGTTAAAGTATGAGACACTCAGGAACAGCCGTACATTCACGTTTCCATGCGCGGAAGAGCAATATGCTCAGAACTGATGAAGGAACACATGCAAATGTCATTCATTGTATTCATTTTGGATATATTACAAGCAATACATTATTGTAAGATGTATATAATATGTTTACTATAAAAGGAGTACCAGTAACATTTTAGTAATGAAATAAGTCACATGGTTTAGGAATACTTTGGTTTCAGACCCTTAACACGGTAAACTGTACAGCAACCACAGAGTTTTTCGCCACTTACTATGCTATTATCAATAAAACACTATACTAGTGGTTCCCAAACAGGTCCTCAAGGGGCCCTAACAGTGCATATTTTCCATATCTCCTTGCAGGAGCACAGGTGTGTTCTGAGGACTGAATTTACCACTACACTGCAATTATTGAGTAGTTTATTACCAAACAGTGTGGAAGATTTGTAGGAACAATGGTATAATGGTCTGATGATATGAGTGACATCTTAAGTTTTACACGCACCATAGCTACTATACCTCATAATATTTGAGAACTGGAAAGAGGGACAAAGTTTTGAGGCAAGGAAGAGAGTGTGTGTCTTGTACCACTGAATGGGCATATCAGGGGAAAAGTGGGTGCCTAGCAGCGCTCAAAGGGCAGCTCTATTGTCTGCCCCTTTTATTATTTCAACCATCCATGTCTGCCCATAATCATTTGTCCAGGCATCCATAGGTCTATCCCTGTTTTTTTTTTTATTCAGCCTCCATTTGTCTGTCCCTTTATTATGTCCAACTTCCATATGTCTGCCCTATTTACTTAAAAAAAAAATAAGAAAAGAAAACGTGTCCCGAGACTTCTAATCTTTCAGGACAGTCTTCCGAAATCTGGACAGTTGGGAGGTATATGTTAGACATTTAAGAAATAGGTGTATATTAGGTTATTCGGCTTTAGCCATGTGAATCTAAGCATGTCAAGCTTAACCTGGTTTGGAAAAACTTAATGGTTTCCATCATAAATACTGACCATAATCTAATTTAAAAGTATATCTTGTAAACAAGATTATACACAAAAGGAATTTTATTGCTGAATCTGCATCCTAAGCTTATCTTCCTCAGCAGCAGACATTAAGCAAACAGCCAACTATAATCATTATACAACTACTAGTGCTATTAATAAAAACCCTAAGTACAACTATACATTTTAGTAACACTTAGTGATATATACAGATATTGTTTTTCCCCAGACAGTAGCAAAGACAATTTTTTGCTAGGGAAAGGACTGCTAATCATTCTAGTGTGTGGCTAACCTAACTTGGTGCCATGACAACAGTTGTGTGATGCCTGCAGCCAATCATCACACATAGGGAAGATGGCTATGGAATATACCTCGACCTCCAGGCTGGAGTTTCCACATCTATTCCATAATTACCAACATGTACTTCAATCATAAACACACATCTCCGAACGAGGCGAGATGGGGAAACTCCATGGAGGTGGAAGCACAGGGTCCTATATGAAACACCCACACACTTTTTTGTCTGAAGATCCCATCAGTTCAGATGACGTGGTGTTTTGTTTATGTATTTAATATTAGAATGTAGTTACAATCACTAATCCAAGGTCATGGGATATATAGCATTTTGCTTTTTAAACCAATTCCACTTTATTCAGCATATGCATTAGCAAATCTTTACCACCTTGTGGAACCCAATAAATACATATTCATGATTTTATAGGGCACAATCCATAACATTATATATTTAACATCTTCATAATAAATTAAACAGTTATGTAAATGTTGTTGATCACTGAATTTATGAACACTTAAGACAAATTTTTCGTCCATACTAAGGTTACCATCATTTCTGCTACTAACACACTGTGGGATAATACAGAGCACTGAGCACATACCATACAACCTGGTTTAAACATTGTGCGATATATAAAACTTTCCCTTATGCATCAATGCCCAATGTCCTATATAGTGGAAGCTTGCAGACAGGGCCCTCTTACCTACCCACTGTCTGTCACAACACAGTATTGTTATAATGATTGTTAAAATTGTAAAGCGCCTGCATTTTTGATGGTGCTACATAAATAAGCCTGTTAATTTATAAATAAACACCCAATCAAAAGGTTTCTCCTTCATATCTTGTTAAACAAAGAAAAGTTATATACAAAGAGACCAAAGGCAAACATGCTTTTTTTCCAGGTCTTTTGGATACAGACTGTGTGTGTCCACAAATTTATGCAGCGCTTTAGAGAAAATAACACACACAAACAGATTAGGGTTAGTTTAGTCAGCAGCCAATTAACCTACCAGCTTGTTTTTGGAATGTGGTAGGAAACCCACACAGAGGACATACAAACTCCACACAGGTGTGACCTAGTCTGGGAATCAAACTCATGACCTCAATGCTGTGATACAACAGAACAGTGGAACATACTGTTTGTATTCACAGAACTGGCTTCATATTAGACAAAGCCAGAATGTTACATTTTTAGTCCAAAGTCCAAGCTAAATTCAACAATGTTTATAATAAAGTAAGTCAACTGATGTAAGCAGTCGCTTTATATAAAACTTTTTTTTAAATATATATGAATGACTTCATTATGAAATATGAACAGCAAATTATCTGAAGTAAAATTGTGATTCTATCTAGGATTTAGTCACTGAAGAATATAGAATTCAAGATTAAGAGTCCTTTAACACATTAAGCCTATTAGAATTCTACAATGGCTACAGCTAAACCACATTCCTTATAGTTTCTTTAAACAAACTGGTTGCATTTGTCAGTAAAAGTGGTAGAAGAACACTGAAAACATGCAATGTCTTAGTAAAGACAGAACACAGAGGCAGTCAAACAGGTTGCATGTTAAAAGTTTGATATAAAAACCCAATACTTACAGAGGGGGTTTTATTTTATTTTTTTCAACTGCAGTGAATCTGTTAAAAAATATATATTTTTAAAGTCAAGCAATAATTTCTAGAAAAACCACTTCCAGCATGTTTCAGTTCTCAGTTTTGTGTGCAAGTTCTCCAGCAAGTAGAAGTAAAATCACAAACCACAGGATTGCAAAATATCCTTGCCCTTTTATTTCACTAATCGATTAAAAATCAGTCATAATCCACATAATCCACAATTGAATAGAACAATGCGGATCCTGACCTTTGCTAGTAGAATCCAACCTTAATATAATATGTGGAGATCCTGATAGTATGCAAGGACTTTACTATACATCCCCCACTGCATATGTGACATATGCATCGCACCACAGACATCCTTACGATACAGAACTCTGGATCTGAAGGATAAAACCAGTAATAAGTGTGATATGAGCACATACACACGTTCAAAACAAATTTATGCGCTGTAGATCTCTATGATGATTGTGGTAGAACTTTGTTACACACGGATTCAGTATCTATACATTTTCTGTACATATCGAACACTTTCCATTGTCAGCATTTCAGGCTGCATGGGAGCAGCATCGCATCCTACTGCTGTATTTAGGTTTTATTGATCTCTGGAACAGTCTTATTAAAAACTACGAGAATAATCACAATGATATGACATCATACAGGATATAAAACCACAAGGTCCCCACTCCCACCTTTAGCCTTTGTTGCTAGGTAGGATTGCCAAACTTTCAAGTCTACATTGATAATGACAGAGCAGTTTAATTGCATTGGGTGGCTATAGCTGTGGTTAGTAGGTATTAGCGCAACCAGTGTATTCATCACAGACCCCATCTTTCCATTTAAACCCACTGTAACACATTTGCGTTCTATCACCACATCACACATGGTACGGAAAGCTAGGGGCAAAACTCTTGCCACCAAAACCACTGTTATCACTACTTACAATCTAACCCTAAATTACTGAAAACATATAATCCTTTCTTCCTTATAATATAAACATGACATACAGAACCAGAATTTCTTGGGTCTGCCCTGGAGTTTTTTTTAAGGGACCTGTCTGGGTTTTTAAAATGTTTTTCACCCAAAAGCAATCTGAAAGCGGCATTAGTAAGTTTACCCCTAAATATGTACAAAGTGTGGTTATCAAAAGGCTGACACAGGTCCTTCAGATAAAGTAAACAGAAATGTTGCAATGATTCATAGCTTAGCCAGAAGATAAAGTGAATACAATTCAAGGATTGAAGGATTATTCTCCCTTATCACAGCTACTCCAGACATGTTAACAAACATTCTTTTAAAATTAAAGATCTTTTTCTCATTTAACCACAAGCCCAAAAACAGCTTTAGGTGAGTAAATGTTCACAAAAATAACAAAAGGATAAATAGCAGACTTGTTGATAACATGAACACATTGGTAAGGATAGTTGCCTTAAAGGACCCAGGTCATGAATTTTCAAATTCAAAAAGCATATTCAAGAATACCTGTGTTTAGTACAACAGTACAAAAGGATAGACTCTACACATGGGAATGACTTTTTATAGTTACACACAATGGACTGTAGGGTGGCATGCTTTAAGTGTGTCCATATGGTGGGAGGTATTTAAATCATACAGTAAACTCTGCTAAGCCCTTCCAAAAGTTCTTCATTTACGCAATGTTAAGGTAAGGTCCTGCAGGCAGAAAGCCATAAAGTGCAACAGGAGTGGTCTCCCCTCACACCTACGGTAATTAGGAACACACAGTGACTAAATAGCAGACCTCTGCAGCTGGAGGTCCACTCACATTTCATTATTAACTAAAGACCCAATCCAAAGGATGAGTAATGGAAAACTTTGGAACTTATTCAAACAAGACTGCAAATAGACAAAAACGGAAGCATATAAATATAAACTGGTTTTAATAAAAGAAAATCTGTTGGTTTTTTTTTACAGATATTTCCATATAGGTTTATTTTGACCTCTTGCGTGATTCCAAACATGGATTCAATATTTTAGTATAGAAGAACCATTGTGTGTAATGTATATGTGTAGTTCACTCAATGGAATAAATATTCCTTTTAATATAACCCAATAACATAAGTTTTCAGTAAACCACTGGTCCGTCCACACAATTGTCACAAATCATAAACCTTTTATATTTAATGAAAAAGGGGGTGTTTTTCTTATTTAAAGAGTTTCAGTAGCAGAAAAACCATGCCTGTGCTTCTGTGATATGCTTACACCATCTCAGGGGATGGTGTAAGTATGGTGCATGTTGCTGCCGTGAATTCTGTGGCAACTAAAAAAAACAAAGGTGACTATGCTAAAATAAGCCTAGACTTTTCAGAACACAATGCCTCTGCTCTCAACTTCAATTTATTGCAACTTATACAGTATAGTGTAAAAATGTTAACAAAAAAAATGTAAATCATGTACAGAATAACTGATAATACTACAGGGGTGTGGGGAAAAGGCCAGACCCATAGTAAATATATTGGAAAAAAATCTGAAACCTAGTTAATGTATTAGAAGAAAAAAAAAGTCCCACAAGAGTCAGAACCAAACACACTTAATTCACAGAAAAGCACACAAATATATACCATATGCACACAAAAGCCAGGAAAACAGGTTTATATACCCTGAAACACCATATCAAATGCACAGAAATATCCACACAAAAACCAACACACATCAAAATACACACTGCATTCTTAACCAAAAAACTGATTTTTAAAGATTCACGCCAAAATCCATAAACTGTATTAAATGTATTGGATAAACCAGAAACAATGTTAAATGAACTAACAAAAAAAAATATGGAAACAAATTAAATTCTCTCTCTCTCTCTCTCAGCAACCATTTACCACGCAACACATTCTGGAAAATAGGCAAAAAAGACACATTCGACCGACTCCCAAGCAGATCACACTGCGCATGCTCAAACCCTTGAGGCTCAACTGGAGGTCAGGCAAAAGCTAACACTGCAACACTTGTAACCCTCGCACGTAAATGCTGCTACTCACCGGTTCGTTTCAACGACAAAGAAACCTCCCGGTGACACAGTCCACCCCGTAGACGAAGACCAGGCGCCCAGCCACCCGGATGTTGTGCGGGTGAAAGCAAAGGAAAGAAAGAGCGCATGAACGGAAGTAAAGATATGAGAGCGTGAGTCTCACACATCCCAGATATACTCTGCTGCCCTCTGCTGAGTGGAGGATGTACATTCAGCAGATCTGTTAGGTATAATAAAAAAAATTGCTAAACTGCTGCATTATGAAAACGTTCATTGTAAAATGTAATAATATGGCGCTTTAATAACGAAACACTAAGAAAGGATTCACTTAATATGCATTTTTTTCTTATTTTTCAATAGTTACTATAACTAGAAATTTTAGCACCTGGGACAAGAGGAAAAGTGAAACACCATGGAGCTGATCCAGAGCTATACTTACATCTAGTTTTCTGATGGAAGCGCAGCAGGAGTGAGCACTGCGCATGCAGCAGGAGTGAGAACAGAAATATGGGTGCAAGTCCGCCTCTTGACTGCTCTGCGACAGTGGAACTAGATGTTCTACTATATTTAATGAAAAAAGGGGTGTTTCTCTTATTTAAATAGTTGCAGTAGCAGACAAAAGTGCCTGCGCTTCCGTGATATGCTCACATCATCTTAGGGGATGGCAGACTTCCCAAGTGTCCCGATTTGAGCGGTACAGTCCCGCTTTCGGGGAAATAGTCCCGCTGTCCCGCCCACCCCACAACTTGTCCCGAGAGATTACACTCGCAAAAAAGTTGTTGTTTTTTTTTTAAAGTCCGTGCCGCTGTATATGCGGCCGGGCTTTTTGCAGAACGCAACAGGTAATGCAGGGCTCCTACGGGAGCCCTGTAGGACCAAATCTGTTACTGAATGGCAGTAACCCTAACCTA
>WWET01000190.1:191017-202470 GCA_011038615.1 Limnodynastes dumerilii | reverse complement strand
AAGAGTGACACTTAACCAACATGACACTAACAAATTAGAACTTAATCCTTTTATTCTGTTACATCCTATGCCTTACATCTATCCATTATGTCAATAATCAGAAACAGGAGAAAATAACTTATAAAATGTAATAGAATATTATGTAATAAGTAATTAAGAGTAAAATAATGAAAAGGTAATAAAAAACTATTTTACCTGCAAGGAAACCTGCCATGGCCAGGAGAACGGGCGTACTTCATTCCCAGATACAATCCTCCCAGCTGTGTTTTGCTGAAAAAATGCAACCCCACAGTCTGCCGGCCAGTCTGAGAACGTTAGAAATAACATATCAATAGATTATATACCATTACCATGGGCTGGATCCAGACTTAAGTAAGTGCTTGAAATTAGTTACTCCTGGGCTACACCATGTTGATTGCAGGGGGAGTCAAGTTATTTGTATTCTTTGCATACAGGAAAATATCTTTGAATTGCTTACTGCACACAGATACTGACCAGCTTTACTATCACACTGTTATTTAGACTTGGGATAGGAAACATCACCTCTCAAATCTAATACTGATTGCAACAGATGAAATATGACTCCCCTGCAATCAACATGGTTTAGCCCAGGAGTAACTAATTTCAAGCACTTACTTAAGTCTGAATTCAGCCCCATGGGCCTGATCCAGACCTACGCTGGTGTGCGTAGCGTATTATGGCCAAACGTACCACCGATGCTCGGCAATAGGCACTCCCCTTGCTCGTAACTTTTGTGTTCGTTCCCGCGGCCGTCCATCTGTTCATTGCGTAGAAACGACGCTTAGCACGCCCATACTGTACAATTTAAATGGCTCCCCCGCCTATATTCCTTAACTCCAGCGTCCAAACAAACTTCGTAGTATAAACACGCCCCTTTGTCGGTAAAAACGCAAAGTATACGGACGCCCGAATCGCTGCTACGAAAACCAGTGTGTTACTACCGGAAGTTGTCACTAGGCGCATGCGTGGTGCGTTTTTTCTGCCGAATTTACGCTTACGATCAGCGTTAGCTGGCATGCGAGCGTAGGTCTGGATCAGGCCCCATGTGCTTAATATAGTAATAATAAGGAGCTTTTCTCTTTCTGATATTCAGAGCTCACATATGTGTTAGGAAATGTACCTATAGGTAGGTTAGTTTTTTACATCCTTTAGAAATATGATAATGCACCTCAATTAGTTTCCCGCAATTATATGGGCTCACAGGAAAAGCATTCATTTGACATAGGGTAAAAGAGAGTTTGCCATTCCAAACAGACTTGTATTTTATTTACCTTGGGCCATATTCACACCTAAGAGTGAGTTAGGTGCGGACAGATCCGCACCTAACTCACCCGTCCTGCCCCTAGCACCCCCGGTTTTAGGTACCTTATGGCACTTACGAGTGTCACAGGGCTACCTTATCTAACCGTGCGTAGTTTCCTTCCTAAGAAGGAAACTATGCATGGACATTGCCTCCCCCCGCTCTCCCAGGCTAATCTAAATCCCTCCCCACTCCCACTTCAACCTAATCACTCCCCGAGGCAGCATTACCCTGCCTCTTTCTATCTAATCTACTCCATGCGGTATTTAAAGACCGCACTGAAGCAATCTACAAACCTAACTGGCATGTAGATTGCATAAATGACCTACTACGCATGCTTACTAGGTCATTTTGTAAAAATACACATCTAAGAAGCAGAAGGGACAGGAGGAGTTAAGGATAGTATTATAAATAAAAAGCACCTATGGCCTCTGCACAGCCTTATTTGGCCTGAAAGGGGAGGGGGGAGGCAGGCCTTATGTGGGCAATCTCCACGTGGCCTCGTTTGTGGGGAACTAGAAGACAAAACAGACCCTATTTGGGTCATTCATTATTTTTTTTGAATCAGACATTTAAAATTGAGGAATTTTGCTTTTATTGATACGATTATTAACTCCGCCCCTTTGTAGCCTAAAAAAACCATAACAAAACCATAAAAGAACTAGGTAAAAACAGCCAGACTGGGATGTAAGAGGGTCATGCTCCTTAATTTAAAATCTATAGGATTATAAAAACCTACTTTTATTCAAATTTATATCACAGCAGATTTGCCGAATTTTAAAAGCTTAGATTTATGCAAATTGCGTCATTAAGCCCCACCTCTTGATTATTAATTTCCACTTTGGGTTTAATGGGGATGGGGCGGGGTTTGATGACTCAATTTGCTTCATCAAGTCCCTCCCTATCCCTAGCAACCATAGTATATTAGTGTTGCCAGATAGGGGGGCAGGACTTGTGGCCGTGGTTTCCTCAAGTCCCTTGCGGGAGATTTGCAGGCTCTCCCAGGATACCGGGAGAACTGCCCAAATTTCGGGAGTCTCCCAGACATTCCGGGAGAGTCGGCAATCCTGTATCACAGTGAGTGTGGTTGAACATATTTTCAGAAAATCAAATGCTTTAAAGAAGCTAAGAAAAAATGAATAATAAACTAAAGACATACAGACTTGCTCTAGTATTCTAACCTTTGGGGTTTTGTGATATACTGTGTAAGGAAATAATGCATCCTTACCTGGAAGGGTGAAGGGTAGTATTAAATTAGTACAAAATTTTATGAGGTTTATTGAGTACTATAGGCCGTATTCAGAGATCCGTTTTCACGGTGAGTCCCGTGGGTATTTTTAGGTACGTTTCAACTGCGCATGCATAGTAACATTGAATATACGCGCGGAAGTGCCTCACGAATGGAACTGTGGATCGCACGTGGATAGATACGTCCGGATATGCAGCGCAAAAATATGCACGGAAGAATTTACATAAAAATGGGCGTGGGGGCATTTAAATGAAGGAAAGTGGGCGTGATTATCATGAATCGCACATACAGAGGACATATACGCACGGGACTGCTCCCGTGCTCCAAGAGAGGGGAGTGTCATGTCACAGCCGAGAGAGGGGAGTGTCATGTCACAGCCGAGAGAGGGGAGTGTCATGGATGTGAGGGGGTTTGGCCTGCACTGGCCGTGCGTATAATTGCTGACTGATCTCCACACGGATCTCTGAATACAGCCCTATATAACTCAGACATTGCCCTCAGTTTTCCAACATTGGACAGTGTTTTCTGCCTGATTCTGCCTGATTACAGCTTGGTAAAATCATGATTAAACATGTAGTAGTAACTTGCTTTACTACTAGAGGAAAATTATGACCCCCACTGTCTCTACCATTGATCAAAAGAAAAGATATATAAATGAAAGATAAAATAAGAAAAAACTAACCAAAACAACACGGGACTACATTATGTCAGGGCTGTGGAATGTGCTTATGATATACAGGTTGCCTGTTAGAGAGGCAGCAGTGACTTACACTGTTCTGTTTGTGTTTTGTGTTTGCCAAGCGTGTGCATGTGTTTTGTCTTTCTATCTACTGGTATCATCAGGCTCTGAATGCCATGTAATCAGGCCATGCTAGTACAAAAAAAATCCCCAAAAAACAAAACCTTGGTTCCGATTTCACTATTGTCATGCATACATATAGGATTTTATCCGGCTTTGCATTCTGTGCATGTATATGCACTTCTGATACCCGATTTGAATGTATTGATACAAAGGGGTTTTCCCGTTACACTCTGGTCAAGAGGTTGACTGGGACCTTTATATATATATATATATATATATATATATATATATATATTGGGCATTTACTAATATATGTTTCTCTTTCTTTGAGTGTCGTCTGGACTTATATCCCACGTGCTATTCTCCTAATATCTCCTGCAATCGGAAAAATAACTATTTTCCCTGCATGCCGCTACAAACAGTTGGTATATTTGATATTGTTTGCATATCAGACATTGTTTGCATATCAGTTTTTATGATTCACATTTCTCATTTGTTCTGTGCATCATAATTTTGTTAATAATTTGTTACATATTTAAAAGTACATATCTTAGCGCTTCACTTTTCTTTTACACCCTAATTTTATATATCTTAATTTAAGGATTGGACTCCCTATTTTAGATTAGTGCTGCAGCAGAGATTATAGCGCTTTTAAAGTGATATTACATCTTTTCTTTTAGGAAGTTTATTTTGACTATTTCCTGCAGTGAACTTAGCTCTGCCCCATGCTCGGGACAGCCCATTTTGCACATTTTGAATGAAAAATCATACGAGAAAAACATTTATCGGCAGGTGTTTGGTCAAAACTGATTTTTTAGGAAACGATAAAAGGAAATAAAAAATAGGTTTTTCACATTTTATGATGATTATTGGCTGAAATTAGTGTAGTGTGCTATAGGGTACCGAAATCGCTTTGGAGTCTAGAGGACTCTAGACACAAAATCGTAAAGATTTTCGGGGATGTCATGCGATTTTCAATATTCGCTCTAGTGTATGGCCATCTTAAATGAAGGGCTGGTGAGTGCCTTCAACTTGGTGTTTCTGTTTATTTGATGTAGTGTGAAATTGGGGTTTGTGTAATGGTGAATGTATTTACATGTACACAATCCAGTCTGCTTGTATGACATGCAAAACTATACATAATTAACTTTTAGTATCTAAAATAGTGTTAACCCACTCTTATTCAAGTGTATTTAATACATAGACCTATAGATGATGCTCATTTTGTATCCAGACTTACAATTTACATCGGCAGCTGAGATCTGATGCCAGATCCTCTCTGTATAAAGACTTTCTTGCTTCTAAGGAATTCCAAGAGGAAACCCTACCTTAAAACTTTACTCCTGTTCTCACACAAAATGATGCCGTCCGCATCCTGCCTGGTTCTGCCCAAGCATTGGCAACACTTCTAGTATGGAAATCCAAATGCAGACGTTTTTTCAGTGCCCATTTTACTGAGGTCTAGGTTTAGTCCTTTATATGCCTTGTTCTTTTTGAAAGTCGAACTTTTCAATCTTGTACACAATGCAGAATGTTGGATCATTTGTGTTTATTTTCTTTCCTGCAGTCTCTTGGATGTGTAATGTATATGGACATATAGCTCTACTCAGGACACTTTCTGATATTTCACTTCTTAGATCATTTCATTTTTGAACTGTTCTTACCCATTAATCTATATCTACTTTTTGTTTCTATACAGCTCAGTTAGAGTCGGCTACCATGGGAAAACAGACTTTAAGGCACATTTAACCTACTCTGATGTTCTTGCATGATGTTAAATAACAATATAATAATAATATCCTATTTGCAAACACCTAATGAATGTCCTTAAATGTTATAGAGCATCCATCACCCTACATATCATCAAAAAGTACTACTATGCAAACTCCCCCAAACAGATTCAAGTTAAAAGGATGTATAAATTTGTGTGTGTTTAGCAAAAGACAGATAGACACATTAGCTCTCAACTCAATCAAACAATGCACCTTAAAATGCTATTTAAGACTGATGTTTCATTGCTATTCAAACACCATCATATGGACATAATAAACATATTCACATTGTCATAATTGTATTTAATAGTAACATTTCTCTCTACACTCAAATGTATATTAATAAAACTTGATTAGCACTATTACATAAAAGACGTTCATAGGGCAACAGATGGCTTAGTGGCAAAGATGACATATTTACCCATCAGTGAACCCAAGGGACTCTCTTGCTAAAACCTTCTGTAATATTGTTAGAATGTTTCTATAAGCATTTGGCTGTTTCTTTAATGTATTATGCAGCATACAAACTAAACAACACTGATTTTTTTTTAATGATGAATGCATCCAAAATGGTTTTTATAGGTAAATGTCCAGACAAAAAGCATTAACTAAAAAAAAAAAAAGAAAAACCACAATGAAAGGGAACCAAAATATAAAATTATTGGGGACTAAGTAAAAGAAAATATTTCTGCTAGGGCAATCCATGTTGTATTATGACAGTGCTGATTAATTTGATATTTTCATGCAGTGAACAAAATTTGTATTATTTACATTTGCAGTTTAACATGGTTTAATCAAAGTGCAGATTTTCTACTTTTTTTTGTTGCTTCTCCCATCTCTCTAAAAGTATCAATATTTACAAACTTTAAGGAAACCTGGATAATAAAACTCTACTGTGAGATATGAAACACATGACTTACCAAGGTGTAGAAACTTGGGATGGATAATATGTTGAGGTGAGGTTGCCTGTGCTAATGACAGCACAAAGAGCAGGATAAGGAGACCTTTTAAAATCATTTCCAGTTGCCTGAACTGCTGTAATGAGGGCAGTGTTGGTATTTATACATCAGAGGTAGTGTCATGATGAGCTTTACACAGGGGACACAACATTAACTTTTGCTGTTACCAGGGTCCTGATAAATGAACGTACAACAATGCACAGTGATCAAAACACATGGGCCTGGATGGTTCTGCATGTTCCTAGCATTCTAGTTATAAACTGGCCACTGGGACAAATATATCAGCAGTTTTGTACTGGCTGGCAGAAAACAGATTCAGCTGGGACGATGTACCATATCATTGCATAGAAGCAGAGAAGAAAAATTTGGCTCTCTTCATTTAAAACATGGCTTCAACTTCTAATTACAAAATTATAGCTCAGCCAACAGTAAAGATATGTGAATGATATTGTTTGATATTGTATCTATTTCCACATCAGTTACCCAGAAGTGCTGGACTATTAGGCAGTGTTCATGTCCTAAGAATAAGTAGACCAGAGTAGAAGTAGAAGTAGAAGTAACATTACATTGATGTTAACATTATTATTATTATTATTATTATTATTATTATTATTAATAATAATAAAAAAAAGTAAAAATGTGAGGAATGGAACACACAGCACTTCATTTATTGTAACATCATCTTATATATATAAAGTTGATATAAGAAGTATTTTGATCCTTTCCCTTATGTATCTCAAGTCCTAAGGTTTTAAATTACTTAATTTTGCAAAAATGTGTTGAACAGATATTATGCTTCAGCAAATAGACGGATCCAACAGGGAGCATTAATCCAAAGTCTGGAATCAAATAAATTATTCATAATCACAATCATAGTCTGCCATATGCAATCAGTTGTTATTACCCTCAATAAATTCTTGTCAATGGCTGCCTGAGGTCAAGGGGCCAGATTTACTAAGCTGTGGGAAAGGAAACGTGGAGATGTTGCCCATAGCAACCAATCAAATTCTAGCTCTTGCTTTCCTATTACATACTAGAAAATGTGATTGGTTGCTATAGGCAACATCCTCACTTTTCCTTTCCCTCAGCTTAGTAAATCTGGCCCAAGGTGGTATACTCCTGTGGATATACTTTATACGTAAAATATTATAATGATGCATATAGGTACATGTGTATGCATGTATAGATATACAAAATATAAATGAAAGTGGAGGAACGTTGAAAATATAAATGGACATTTCTGTTTCTTAATGATATCCATTTAAACTCATTGGGGGCATGGGCTGTGCCTCGATGGAAGCATGCCTAGCAGGTTTAAAGCGCTAGGCCATCTAAAGAATAAAACCTGTATTGCTGCCTACACCTTTGGCAGAGATGTGTAGTGCCTAATCGCCAGAGACATATCACCCAGCCAAAGCCATAACAATCTAGTAAAAACCTTAAAAATGAGCTTACTGGTGCCCTGCTTTGACTTGTCGCCCTTGTCGACCACCCCTATCGCACACCCCTAGTTACGGCCTTGCTTACTTTATTAAGGACAAAAGTAATGTATATCTTAAATAATAGTTTAATATGATTCTTTAATTGAAAAGCACTGCATAATATATTGGAGTATAAATTAAGGATAGAAATAATGTATTGATTTTATTGAAAGAGAAAAAAAACAAAAAACAAAGGGATACAAAAACAGCCATCCTTTCACCTTCCTTGAATGTCTCTACCACCCTTGCATATCCCAACTATCCTTTCACTCACTTGTATGTCTTCAGCCATCCTTTCACGCTCCCTTTCTCCCTTGTATGTTTCCAGCCATACGTTCTTTCCAGTCCCAGCCATTCCTTATTGATCCATTAATTGACTTACCTTGGCTTTGCTGGTGTCCCAGTCCCAGTCCCTGTGCTGTGGCTGCACTCCTGTTCAGCAGCTCTTAATTAAGTTAAGCAGTGCATCCTCTGCACTTCTTTAAACCAGTCTGCAACTCTCTAGTGACTAATTAATAACTCCCTATCTGCGCCCCAGGTTTTATTGTTTTGGTTGATCAGTGTATATATAAACTTAATAGATCAATAAAGTACCTAATGTCCCATACACACATTCAGTAAAGCTTATGAAAGTACACAATATGACGATCAGCTACAATGAATGGACCTTGTGTATAGGGCATGCTTCATGCTGCAGTATACATGCTGCACAGTGTTTTCCATCATTTAACTAATTATTATTATAAATATGTAATCACTGCATGCATAAATGTTATTTAATAAATAATTTCAGAACAAATCGCTACATTTCTTTTATCAACAAACTTAAGAGAGCTTGTCAATTTTGGGCAAACTGAATAAATTATGAATAAAAGCATAGAAGGCTTAAAAAAATGGTGACAGCTAGAGGGCACCACAGACCACCATTCAGAAAGGCTGTTTGTTATTGTGTACAGATTATTTATATTAAGACACATGATTATATTGTCAATTAAGGAAGTTTAAGTTTTTATTTATTGAAATAGATTTCATCCCTACTAAATAGATCAAATTCAAAATAAACAGTTTAAACACTAGTAAGTGAACTCAATGCTAGCTACTTTTTTAGCAGAGATACTCTGTTTTGAATGTCCCTGTTGCCCATAATACCACTCTTCAATCATATTTGTGCATTGCTGTATATGTGTCAACTAATTCTCCTTTGGCCCTTTACTGTAATTACTCAAGAAATATTTCCGCTCTTATTACCATGAAATAAGTGAATACAACCTTTGTATTTGTTCTTGAATAGAGGACATGAAGAAGCATTACTGTGCATAGAAGATAATTGGATTGTAGTAGGAACTGCCAAGAAATGTTGCAGAGTCCAATGGGAGCATTAAGGGATTCAAATGCAAATGAGATAATTACCTACAGGACACAAATATCTCTGCTGAGACAGCATGGTACAAAACCATTATTCTAATACAATTTCAGCTATGATGTAGCACATGATTATGGCTTTATATAAAACAAAAAAACTCTCTATACTTGAATGCACAACCTTAACCAGATGAGGTGGCTTAAGTAAATAAATAATAGGTAGACTTCATTATTTCTGTAGAGTGTTTCAAAGTTATGAACAGGTTCCTATATATACACAATGCAGTGAAATCCTTACTACTGGGGCCTGTCCATCCTTTATCCTCCAACTGACCAGTTTATTGTCTTATGTATCTTTGGAAAAACTGCATCATTGACCATGAACCATTTGAGTAAGACCTTTGACAGGTAATTTCTATTGAGCAGTTCCTGGAAAATGACATTTACAGGACATTTACCAACACAGCAAAATTTAGAGGACAAGGGAAATCCCTGGCAACAGTACAGGAGCTTTGTGCAGCCTTGACCATACTATGGTTAAAAAACATGGGAGCTGATCCAGACTTAATAACATCAGCCAATCAGGGCCGTCTTAACAGAATTGTAGGCCCTGGGCAAAGTAATGCACAGGGGCCCCTACCCACCCATTCACAGGAATAAAAATGTCCTCCAATATTGTCACTCCAGCCAACCAGTATCCTTATGTGTCTCCAGCCCCCCAGTATTCACAAATCATGTAACTCCAGCCCCCCATCACGTGTCTCCAGACCCCCAGTTCACCATCATGTCTCTCCAGCCCACCACCATGTGTCTCCAGTGCCCCAAATCTCCATTATGTATTTCCAGCCCCCAGTATTGCACAACATATCTCTCCAGCACCCCCGTTCCATAGCATGTGTCCCCAGATCCCCATTATGTCTTTCCAGACCCCAGTATTCCACAGCATGTCCTTCCAGCTCCCCATCATGTCTCCCCAGCCCCCCCCCAATTCCATATATTTCTCCAGCTCCCCATTATGTCTTTCCAGCCCCGCAGTATTCCACAGCATATCCCTCCAGTTCCCCATCATGTCTTTCCAGCACCCCAGTATTCCACAGCATGTCCCTCAAGTTCCCCATCATGTCTTTCCAGCCACCCAGTATTCCACAGCATGTCCCTCCAGCACCCCATCATGTCTCATCAGCGCCCCAGTTCCCTATCATGTATAATGTATTTGGCCAATTAGATTGTAATAAACACAAGTTGCCCAGCTACAATGTAATAATAGTAAGATTCATTGTTAGCAGTCTATTAATTTTACAGTGTGGGAGGGGTCTTCATGCGGACATTGCACAGATTGTTAAGGTAGCCCTATGGAACTCGTAAGTGCTATTAGGTACCTAAAAAGGGGATGGGATAGAGGCAGGATGGGTGAGTTAGGTGTGGGTCTGTCTGCACCTAACTCACACCGGATCTGTGAATACGGTCCATAGTGTGCATTCCATCTCACACATATATCTGAGATATTCAGAAGTTACGCTAGGGTTACGAGGGGGCTCCCGCACTACTGTGGATCAGCAGTTGTACGGACATTGGCACGCCCCTTCGGATGTATCTCCCTAAGCATAGATTTGAAGTCTGTGCCTAATGGATTTCCGTAATGAAATCCTACGTAGCTTACGTAAAAAAATGTACTATGCATGTGCAGTTTACCCTATCCTAAAAATACGCATGGAAAAAGTAGCTAAATCAGTAAAGTGTGAACACGGTCCTATATGCTGAATAGTACAGATATGAGTGTGAGATGTAATGCACACTATGGGCCTGATTCAGAGATCCATCGGCAAATATACGCAATTAAGTGGCAGGTCGGAACAGGTTACACCCACCTGAATAAACAGTCACTCCCCTCGCAAACCCCGGCTGGACCTAAACTTCCACCTACATTGACCTGCCCTATCTGGCCGCACTCATTTCCGGCCTTATGTGTATTAGTTGCGTATATTTAGGGCCCTAACTCTGTAAGCACGCCCACTTTCCCTCATCTCAATGCCTCCCCCCGCCCATTTCTATGCAAATCCTTAGTTGCGTATATTTCCGCCGCACTTAGGGTCAGAATCTTCCCCATCCGATTCACAAGTCCGACCTTAAGGCATTTCCTACCTTATCTTCAACGTACATGGCGTTGCACTATTACTACGCATGCGCAGTTGATGCAAAATCGATCCGATCCTAAATATATGCACGGAACTATCGTTAATATCGGATCTCTGAATCAGGCCCCATATGCTGAATATCACAGATATGAGTGGGAGATGGAATGCACACTATGGGCCTGATTCAGAGATACGGTTTCCACGGCACTTAGGAGCGTATATTTAAGATCCTAGAAAATTCGCAAAACTGTGCATGCGTAGTTATAGTGCAACGCCGTCTACGTAGTGGTTAGGAGCGTAAATTCGCTAAGAGCGTAAGTTTGAATCGCACGCAAGCACTTAAGATCTTAAGTGCTGCGAATCTTTAAGATC